>CAMAOC010000400.1:0-46719 GCA_945859555.1 Megachile ligniseca
GTAATACGGATAGAAACAATAGAATAAGGATAATAATAACAGTTATAACGATAATAATAATAATAATAAGGATAATAATAATAGTTATGAGGATAAAGACAAGAGTAATACGGATAGAAACAATAGAATAAGGATAATAATAACAGTTATAGCGATAATAATAATAGAAATAAGGATAACAATAACAGTTATAGCGATAATAATAATAATAATAACGATAATGATAATAGTTATAAGGATAAAGACAAGGGGAATGGGGATAATAATAATAGTAATAAGAATAATAACAACAGTTATAGCGAAAATAAAAATAGTAACAAGGATAATAATAATACTTATAAGGATAAAGACAAGAGGAATAGGGATAATAATAATAGTAATAGGAATAATAACAACAGTTATAGCGATAATAATAATAATAATAAGGATAATGATAATAGTTAGAAGGATAAAGACAAGAGGAATAGGGATAATAATAATAGTAATAGGAATAATAATAACAGTTACAGCGATAATAATAATAGTATTAAGAATAATAATAACAGTTATAGCGATAATAATAATAATAATAACGATAATAATAATAGCTATAAGGATAAAGGCAAGAGTAATACGGATAGTAATAATAGTCACAAGAATAATAATAACACTTATAACGATAATAATAATAGCATTAAGGATAATAATAACAGTCATAGCGATAATAATAATAGTAATAAGGATGAATAATAATAGTTATAAGGAGAAAGACAAGAGGAATAGGGATAATAATAATAGTAACAAGAATAATAATAACAGTTATAGCGATAATAATAATAGTAATAGCAATAATAATAACAGTTATAGCGATAATAATAATAATAATAAGGATAATGATAATAGTTATAAGGATAAAGACAAGGGGAATGGGGATAATAATAATAGTAATAAGAATAATAACAACAGTTATAGCGATAATAAAAATAGTAATAAGGATAATAATAATACTTATAAGGATAAAGAGAAGAGGAATAGGGATAATAATAATAGTAATAGGAATAATAATAACAGTTATGTCGATAATAATAATAATAATAAGGATAATAATAATAGTTATAAGGATAAAGACAAGAATAATACGGATAGTAACAATAGAATAAGGATAATAATAACAGTTATAGCGATAATAATAATAGATATAAGAATAGGAATAACAGTTATAAGAATAAAGAGAAGAGTAATACGGATAGTAATAATAGAACAAGGACAATAATAACAGTTATAGCGATAATAATAATAATAATAAGGGCAATAATAATAGTTATAAGGAGAAAGACAAGAGGAATAGGGATAATAATACTAGTAACAAGAATAATAATAACAGTTATAGCGATAATAATAATAGTAATAGCAATAATAATAACAGTTATAGCGATAATAATAATAGTAATAACAATAATAATAACAGTTATAGCGATAATAATAATAGTAATAGGAATAATAATAACAGTTATAGCGATAATAATAATAGTATTCAGGATAATAATAACAGTTATAGCGATAATAATAATAGAAATAAGGATAACAATAACAGTTATAGCGATAATAATAATAATAATAACGATAATAATAATAGTTATAAGGATAAAGGCAAGAGTAATACGGATAGTAATAATAGTAACAAGAATAATAATAACAGTTATAACGATAATAATAATAGAATTAAGGATAATAATAACAGTCATAGCGATAATAATAATAGTAATAAGGATGAATAATAATAGTTACAAGGAAAAAGACAAGAGGAATAGGGATAATAATAATAGTAACAAGAATAATAATAACAGTTATAACGATAATAATAATAGATATAAGTATAGGAATAACAGTTATAAGGATAAAGAGAAGAGTAATACGGATAGTAATAATAGAACAAGGACAATAATAACAGTTATAGCGATAATAATAATAATAATAAGGGCAATAATAATAGTTATGAGGATAAAGACAAGAGTAATACGGATAGAAACAATAGAATAAGGATAATAATAACAGTTATAGCGATAATAATAATAGAAATAAGGATAACAATAACAGTTATATCGATAATAATAATAATAATAACGATAATAATAATAGTTATAAGGATAAAGGCAAGAGTAATACGGATAGTAATAATAGTAACAAGAATAATAATAACAGTTATAACGATAACAATAATAGTATTAAGGATAATAATAACAGTCATAGCGATAATAATAATAGTAATAAGGATGAATAATAATAGTTACAAGGAGAAAGACAAGAGGAATAGGGATAATAATAATAGTAATAGGAATAATAATAACAGTTATAGCAACAATAATAATAGGAATAAGGATAATAATAATAGTTACATGGATAAAGACAAGAGGAATAGGGATAATAATAATAGTAATAGGAAAAATTATAACAGTTATAGCGATAATAATAATAATAATAACGATAATAATAATAGTTATAAGGATAAACTCAAGAGTAATACGGATAGTAATAATAGTAACAAGAATAATAATAACTGTTATAACGATAACAATAATAGAGTTAAGGATAATAATAACAGTTATAGCGATAATAATAATAATAATAAGGATAATCATAATAGTTATGAGGATAAAGACAAGAGTAATACGGATAGAAACAATAGAATAAGGATAATAATAACAGTTATAGCGATAATAATAATAGAAATAAGGATAATAATAACAGTTATAGCGATAATAATAATAATAATAACGATAATAATAATAGTAATAAGAATAATAACAACAGTTATAGCGATAATAAAAATAGTAATAAGGATAATAATAATAGTTATAAGGAGAAAGACAAGAGGAATAGGGATAATAATAATAGTAACAAGAATAATAATAACAGTTATAGCGATAATAATAATAGATATAAGTATAGGAATAACAGTTATAAGGATAAAGAGAAGAGTAATACGGATAGTAATAAGAATAAAAATAACAGTTATAACGATAACAATAATAGTATTAAGGATAATAATAACAGTCATAGCGATAATAATAATAGTAACAAGGATGAATAATAATAGTTATAAGGATAAAGAGAAGAGTAATACGGATAGTAATAATAGTATAAGGACAATAATAACAGTTATAGCGATAATAATAATAGTAATAAGGGCAATAATAATAGTTATAAGGAGAAAGACGAGAGGAATACGGATAGAAACAATAGAATAAGGATAATAATAACGGTTATAGAGACAATAATAATAGTAATAAGGATAACAATAACAGCTATAGCGATAGTAATAATAATGATAATAACGATAATAATAACAGTTATACGGATAAAGGCAAGAGTAATACGGATAGTAATAATAGTTACGAGATTAATAATAACAGTTATAACGATAATAATAATAGTATTAAGGATAATAATAACAGTCATACCGATAATAATAATAGTAATAAGGATGAATAATAATAGTTACAAGGAGAAAGACAAGAGGAATAGGGATAATAATAAAAGTAACAAGAATAATAATAACAGTTATAGCGATAATAATAATAGTAATAACAGTAATAATAACAGTTATAGCTATAATAATAATAGTAATAAGGATAAAAATAATAGTTATAAGGATAAAGACAAGAGGAATAGGGATAATAATAATAGTAATAGGAATAATAATAACAGTTATAGCGATAATAATAATAGTAATAGGAATAATAATAACTGTTATAGCGATAATAATAATAATAATAATAAGGATAATGATAATAGTTATAAGGATAAAGACAAGGGGAATGGGGATAATAATAATAGTAATAAGAATAATAACAACAGTTATAGCGAAAATAAAAATAGTAATAAGGATAATAATAATACTTATAAGGATAAAGACAAGAGGAATAGGGATAATAATAATAGTAATAGGAATAATAACAACAGTTATAGCGATAATAATAATAATAATAATAAGGATAATGATAATAGTTATAAGGATAAAGACAAGAGGAATAGGGATAATAATAATAGTAATAGGAATAATAATAACAGTTACAGCGATAATAATAATAGTAATAAGAATAATAATAACAGTTATAGCGATAATAATAATAATAATAAGGATAATAATAATAGTTATGAGGATAAAGACAAGAGTAATAGGGATAGAAACAATAGAATAAGGATAATAATAACAGTTATAACGATAATAATAATAATAATAAGGATAATAATAATAGTTATGAGGATAAAGACAAGAGTAATACGGATAGAAACAATAGAATAAGGATAATAATAACAGTTATAGCGATAATAATAATAGAAGTAAGGATAACAATAACAGTTATAGCGATAATAATAATAATAATAACGATAATAATAATAGTTATAAGGATAAAGGCAAGAGTAATACGGATAGTAATAATAGTAACAAGAATAATAATAACAGTTATAACGATAATAATAATAGTATTACGGATAATAATAACAGTCATAGCGATAATAATAATAGTAATAAGGATGAATAATAATAGTTACAAGGAGAAAGACAAGAGGAATAGGGATAATAATAAAAGTAACAAGAATAATAATAACAGTTATAGCGATAATAATAATAGTAATAGCAGTTTAATAACAGTTATAGCTATAATAATAATAGTAATAAGGATAAAAATAATAGTTATAAGGATAAAGACAAGAGGAATAGGGATAATAATAATAGTAATAGGAATAATAATAACAGTTACAGCGATAATAATAATAGTAATAAGAATAATAATAACAGTTATAGCGATAATAATAATAATAATAATAAGGATAATAATAATAGTTATGAGGATAAAGACAAGAGTAATACGGATAGAAACAATAGAATAAGGATAATAATAACAGTTATAACGATAATAATAATAATAATAAGGATAATAATAATAGTTATGAGGATAAAGACAAGAGTAATACGGATAGAAACAATAGAATAAGGATAATAATAACAGTTATAGCGATAATAATAATAGAAATAAGGATAACAATAACAGTTATAGCGATAATAATAATAATAATAACGATAATGATAATAGTTATAAGGATAAAGACAAGGGGAATGGGGATAATAATAATAGTAATAAGAATAATAACAACAGTTATAGCGAAAATAAAAATAGTAACAAGGATAATAATAATACTTATAAGGATAAAGACAAGAGGAATAGGGATAATAATAATAGTAATAGGAATAATAACAACAGTTATAGCGATAATAATAATAATAATAAGGATAATGATAATAGTTAGAAGGATAAAGACAAGAGGAATAGGGATAATAATAATAGTGATAGGAATAATAATAACAGTTACAGCGATAATAATAATAGTATTAAGAATAATAATAACAGTTATAGCGATAATAATAATAATAATAACGATAATAATAATAGCTATAAGGATAAAGGCAAGAGTAATACGGATAGTAATAATAGTCACAAGAATAATAATAACACTTATAACGATAATAATAATAGCATTAAGGATAATAATAACAGTCATAGCGATAATAATAATAGTAATAAGGATGAATAATAATAGTTATAAGGAGAAAGACAAGAGGAATAGGGATAATAATAATAGTAACAAGAATAATAATAACAGTTATAGCGATAATAATAATAGTAATAGCAATAATAATAACAGTTATAGCGATAATAATAATAATAATAAGGATAATAATAATAGTTATAAGGATAAAGACAAGAGTAATACGGATAGAAACAATAGAATAAGGATAATAATAACGGTTATAGAGACAATAATAATAGTAATAAGGATAACAATAACAGTTATAGCGATAGTAATAATAATGATAATAACGATAATAATAATAGTTATAAGGATAAAGGCAAGAGTAATACGGATAGTAATAATAGTTACAAGATTAATAATAACAGTTATAACGATAATAATAATAGTATTAAGGATAATAATAACAGTTATACCGATAATAATAATAGTAATAAGGATGAATAATAACAGTTATAAGGAGAAAGACAAGAGGAATAGGGGTAATAATAATAGTAACAAGAATAATAATAACAGTTATAGCGATAATAATAATAGTTATAAGGATAAAGACAAAAGGAATAGGGATAACAATAATAGTAATAGGAATAATAATAACAGTTACAGCGATAATAAAAATAGCAATAAGGATAATAATAATAGTAATAAGGATAATAATAATAGTAATATGAATAAGAATAATAGTTATAAGGATAAAGACAATAGTAATACGGATAGTCACAATAGAATAAGGATAATAATAACAGATATAGCGATAATAATAATAGTAATAAGGATAACAAGAACAGTCATAGCGATAATAATAATAATAATAATAACGATAATAATAATAGTTATAAGGATAAAGGCAAGAGTAATACGGATAGTAATAATAGTTACAAGAATAATAATAACAGTTACAACGATAATAATAATAGTATTAAGGATAATAATAACAGTTATAGCGATAATAATAATAGTAATAAGGATGAATAATAATAGTTATAAGGAGAAAGACAAGAGGAATAGGGATAATAATAATAGTAACAAGAATAATAATAACAGTTATAGCGATAATAATAATAGTAATAGCAATAATAATAACAGTTATAGCGATAATAATAATAATAATAAGGATAATAATAATAGTTATAAGGATAAAGACAAGAGTAATACGGATAGAAACAATAGAATAAGGATAATAATAACGGTTATAGAGACAATAATAATAGTAATAAGGATAACAATAACAGTTATAGCGATAGTAATAATAATGATAATAACGATAATAATAATAGTTATAAGGATAAAGGCAAGAGTAATACGGATAGTAATAATAGTTACAAGATTAATAATAACAGTTATAACGATAATAATAATAGTATTAAGGATAATAATAACAGTTATACCGATAATAATAATAGTAATAAGGATGAATAATAACAGTTATAAGGAGAAAGACAAGAGGAATAGGGGTAATAATAATAGTAACAAGAATAATAATAACAGTTATAGCGATAATAATAATAGTAATAGCAATAATAATAACAGTTATAGCGATAATAATAATAGTAATAAGGATAATAATAATAGTTATAAGGATAAAGACAAAAGGAATAGGGATAACAATAATAGTAATAGGAATAATAATAACAGTTACAGCGATAATAAAAATAGCAATAAGGATAATAATAATAGTAATAAGGATAATAATAATAGTAATATGAATAAGAATAATAGTTATAAGGATAAAGACAATAGTAATACGGATAGTCACAATAGAATAAGGATAATAATAACAGATATAGCGATAATAATAATAGTAATAAGGATAACAAGAACAGTCATAGCGATAATAATAATAATAATAATAACGATAATAATAATAGTTATAAGGATAAAGGCAAGAGTAATACGGATAGTAATAATAGTTACAAGAATAATAATAACAGTTACAACGATAATAATAATAGTATTAAGGATAATAATAACAGTTATAGCGATAATAATAATAGTAATAAGGATGAATAATAATAGTTATAAGGAGAAAGACAAGAGGAATAGGGATAATAATAATAGTAACAAGAATAATAATAACAGTTATAGCGATAATAATAATAGTAATAGCAATAATAATAACAGTTATAGCGATAATAATAATAATAATAAGGATAATAATAATAGTTATAAGGATAAAGACAAGAGTAATACGGATAGAAACAATAGAATAAGGATAATAATAACGGTTATAGAGGCAATAATAATAGTAATAAGGATAACAATAACAGTTATAGCGATAGTAATAATAATGATAATAACGATAATAATAATAGTTATAAGGATAAAGGCAAGAGTAATACGGATAGTAATAATAGTTACAAGATTAATAATAACAGTTATAACGATAATAATAATAGTATTAAGGATAATAATAACAGTTATACCGATAATAATAATAGTAATAAGGATGAATAATAACAGTTATAAGGAGAAAGACAAGAGGAATAGGGGTAATAATAATAGTAACAAGAATAATAATAACAGTTATAGCGATAATAATAATAGTAATAGCAATAATAATAACAGTTATAGCGATAATAATAATAGTAATAAGGATAATAATAATAGTTATAAGGATAAAGACAAAAGGAATAGGGATAACAATAATAGTAATAGGAATAATAATAACAGTTACAGCGATAATAAAAATAGCAATAAGGATAATAATAATAGTAATAAGGATAATAATAATAGTAATATGAATAAGAATAATAGTTATAAGGATAAAGACAATAGTAATACGGATAGTCACAATAGAATAAGGATAATAATAACAGATATAGCGATAATAATAATAGTAATAAGGATAACAAGAACAGTCATAGCGATAATAATAATAATAATAATAACGATAATAATAATAGTTATAAGGATAAAGGCAAGAGTAATACGGATAGTAATAATAGTTACAAGAATAATAATAACAGTTACAACGATAATAATAATAGTATCAAGGATAATAATAACAGTTATAGCGATAATAATAATAGTAATAAGGATGAATAATAATAGTTATAAGGAGAAAGACAAGAGGAATAGGGATAATAATAATAGTAACAAGAATAATAATAACATTTATAGCGATAATAATAATAGTATTCAGGATAATAATAACAGTTATAGCAATAAAAATAATAGTAATATGGATAATAATAATAGTTATAAGGATAAAGACAAGAGGAATAGGGATAATAATAATAGTAATAGGAAAAATAATAACAGTTATAGCGATAATAATAATAATAATAATAAGGATAATAATAATAGTTATAAGGATAAAGACAAGAGTAATGCGGATAGTAACAATAGAATAAGGATAACAATAACAGTTATAGCGATACTAATAATAATAATAAGGATAATAATAATAGTTATAAGGATAAAGACAAGAGTAATGCGGATAGTAACAATAGAATAAGGATAATAATAACAGTTATAGCGATAATAATAATAATAATAAGGATAATAATAATAGTTATAAGGATAAAGACAAGAGGAATAGGGATAATAATAATAGTAATAGGAATAATAATAACAGTTATAGCGCTAATAATAATAGATATAAGTATAGGAATAACAGTTATAAGGATAAAGAGAAGCGTAATACGGATAGTAATAATAGAACAAGTACAATAATAACAGTTATAGCGATAATAATAATAGTAACAAGAATAATAATAACAGTTATAGCGATAATAATAATAGTAATAACAATAATAATAACAGTTATAGCGATAATAATAATAGTAATAGGAATAATAATAACAGTTATAGCGATAATAATAATAGTTATGAGGATAAAGACAAGAGTAATACGGATAGAAACAATAGAATAAGGATAATAATAACAGTTATAGCGATAATAATAATTGAAATAAGGATAACAATAACAGTTATAGCGATAATAATAATAATAATAACGATAATAATAATAGTTATAAGGATAAAGGCAAGAGTAATACGGATAGTAATAATAGAATAAGGATAATAATAACGGTTATAGAGACAATAATAATAGTACTAAGGATAACAATAACAGTTATAGCGATAGTAATAATAATGATAATAACGATAATAATAATAGTTATAAGGATAAAGGCAAGAGTAATACGGATAGTAATAATAGTTACAAGATTAATAATAACAGTTATAACGATAATAATAATAGTATTAAGGATAATAATAACAGTTATACCGATAATAATAATAGTAATAAGGATGAATAATAACAGTTATAAGGAGAAAGACAAGAGGAATAGGGGTAATAATAATAGTAACAAGAATAATAATAACAGTTATAGCGATAATAATAATAGTAATAGCAATAATAATAACAGTTATAGCGATAATAATAATAGTAATAAGGATAATAATAATAGTTATAAGGATAAAGACAAAAGGAATAGGGATAATAATAATAGTAATAGGAATAATAATAACAGTTACAGCGATAATAAAAATAGCAATAAGGATAATAATAATAGTAATAAGGATAATAATAATAGTAATATGAATAAGAATAATAGTTATAAGGATAAAGACAATAGTAATACGGATAGTCACAATAGAATAAGGATAATAATAACAGTTATAGCGATAATAATAATAGTAATAAGGATAACAAGAACAGTCATAGCGATAATAATAATAATAATAATAACGATAATAATAATAGTTATAAGGATAAAGGCAAGAGTAATACGGATAGTAATAATAGTAACAAGAATAATAATAACAGTTATAACGATAATAATAATAGTATTACGGATAATAATAACAGTCATAGCGATAATAATAATAGTAATAAGGATGAATAATAATAGTTACAAGGAGAAAGACGAGAGGAATAGGGATAATAATAAAAGTAACAAGAATAATAATAACAGTTATAGCGATAATAATAATAGTAATAGCAGTAATAATAACAGTTATAGCTATAATAATAATAGTAATAAGGATAAAAATAATAGTTATAAGGATAAAGACAAGAGGAATAGGGATAATAATAATAGTAATAGGAATAATAATAACAGTTACAGCGATAATAATAATAGTAATAAGAATAATAATAACAGTTATAGCGATAATAATAATAATAATAATAAGGATAATAATAATAGTTATGAGGATAAAGACAAGAGTAATACGGATAGAAACAATAGAATAAGGATAATAATAACAGTTATAACGATAATAATAATAATAATAAGGATAATAATAATAGTTATGAGGATAAAGACAAGAGCAATACGGATAGAAACAATAGAATAAGGATAATAATAACAGTTATAGCGATAATAATAATAGAAATAAGGATAACAATAACAGTTATAGCGATAATAATAATAATAATAACGATAATGATAATAGTTATAAGGATAAAGACAAGGGGAATGGGGATAATAATAATAGTAATAAGAATAATAACAACAGTTATAGCGAAAATAAAAATAGTAACAAGGATAATAATAATACTTATAAGGATAAAGACAAGAGGAATAGGGATAATAATAATAGTAATAGGAATAATAACAACAGTTATAGCGATAATAATAATAATAATAAGGATAATGATAATAGTTATAAGGATAAAGACAAGAAGAATAGGGATAATAATAATAGTAATAGGAATAATAATAACAGTTACAGCGATAATAATAATAGTATTAAGAATAATAATAACAGTTATAGCGATAATAATAATAATAATAACGATAATAATAATAGCTATAAGGATAAAGGCAAGAGTAATACGGATAGTAATAATAGTCACAAGAATAATAATAACACTTATAACGATAATAATAATAGCATTAAGGATAATAATAACAGTCATAGCGATAATAATAATAGTAATAAGGATGAATAATAATAGTTATAAGGAGAAAGACAAGAGGAATAGGGATAATAATAATAGTAACAAGAATAATAATAACAGTTATAGCGATAATAATAATAGTAATAGCAATAATAATAACAGTTATACCGATAATAATAATAGTAATAAGGATGAATAATAACAGTTATAAGGAGAAAGACAAGAGGAATAGGGGTAATAATAATAGTAACAAGAATAATAATAACAGTTATAGCGATAATAATAATAGTAATAGCAATAATAATAACAGTTATAGCGATAATAATAATAGTAATAAGGATAATAATAATAGTTATAAGGATAAAGACAAAAGGAATAGGGATAACAATAATAGTAATAGGAATAATAATAACAGTTACAGCGATAATAAAAATAGCAATAAGGATAATAATAATAGTAATAAGGATAATAATAATAGTAATATGAATAAGAATAATAGTTATAAGGATAAAGACAATAGTAATACGGATAGTCACAATAGAATAAGGATAATAATAACAGATATAGCGATAATAATAATAGTAATAAGGATAACAAGAACAGTCATAGCGATAATAATAATAATAATAATAACGATAATAATAATAGTTATAAGGATAAAGGCAAGAGTAATACGGATAGTAATAATAGTTACAAGAATAATAATAACAGTTACAACGATAATAATAATAGTATCAAGGATAATAATAACAGTTATAGCGATAATAATAATAGTAATAAGGATGAATAATAATAGTTATAAGGAGAAAGACAAGAGGAATAGGGATAATAATAATAGTAACAAGAATAATAATAACATTTATAGCGATAATAATAATAGTATTCAGGATAATAATAACAGTTATAGCAATAAAAATAATAGTAATATGGATAATAATAATAGTTATAAGGATAAAGACAAGAGGAATAGGGATAATAATAATAGTAATAGGAAAAATAATAACAGTTATAGCGATAATAATAATAATAATAATAAGGATAATAATAATAGTTATAAGGATAAAGACAAGAGTAATGCGGATAGTAACAATAGAATAAGGATAACAATAACAGTTATAGCGATACTAATAATAATAATAAGGATAATAATAATAGTTATAAGGATAAAGACAAGAGTAATGCGGATAGTAACAATAGAATAAGGATAATAATAACAGTTATAGCGATAATAATAATAATAATAAGGATAATAATAATAGTTATAAGGATAAAGACAAGAGGAATAGGGATAATAATAATAGTAATAGGAATAATAATAACAGTTATAGCGCTAATAATAATAGATATAAGTATAGGAATAACAGTTATAAGGATAAAGAGAAGCGTAATACGGATAGTAATAATAGAACAAGGACAATAATAACAGTTATAGCGATAATAATAATAGTAACAAGAATAATAATAACAGTTATACCGATAATAATAATAGTAATAAGGATGAATAATAACAGTTATAAGGAGAAAGACAAGAGGAATAGGGGTAATAATAATAGTAACAAGAATAATAATAACAGTTATAGCGATAATAATAATAGTAATAGCAATAATAATAACAGTTATAGCGATAATAATAATAGTAATAAGGATAATAATAATAGTTATAAGGATAAAGACAAAAGGAATAGGGATAATAATAATAGTAATAGGAATAATAATAACAGTTACAGCGATAATAAAAATAGCAATAAGGATAATAATAATAGTAATAAGGATAATAATAATAGTAATATGAATAAGAATAATAGTTATAAGGATAAAGACAATAGTAATACGGATAGTCACAATAGAATAAGGATAATAATAACAGTTTATAGCGATAATAATAATAGTAATAAGGATAACAAGAACAGTCATAGCGATAATAATAATAATAATAATAACGATAATAATAATAGTTATAAGGATAAAGGCAAGAGTAATACGGATAGTAATAATAGTAACAAGAATAATAATAACAGTTATAACGATAATAATAATAGTATTACGGATAATAATAACAGTCATAGCGATAATAATAATAGTAATAAGGATGAATAATAATAGTTACAAGGAGAAAGACGAGAGGAATAGGGATAATAATAAAAGTAACAAGAATAATAATAACAGTTATAGCGATAATAATAATAGTAATAGCAGTAATAATAACAGTTATAGCTATAATAATAATAGTAATAAGGATAAAAATAATAGTTTATAAGGATAAAGACAAGAGGAATAGGGATAATAATAATAGTAATAGGGAATAATAATAACAGTTACAGCGATAATAATAATAGTAATAAGAATAATAATAACAGTTATAGCGATAATAATAATAATAATAATAAGGATAATAATAATAGTTATGAGGATAAAGACAAGAGTAATACGGATAGAAACAATAGAATAAGGATAATAATGAACAGTTATAACGATAATAATAATAATAATAAGGATAATAATAATAGTTATGAGGATAAAGACAAGAGCAATACGGATAGAAACAATAGAATAAGGATAATAATAACAGTTATAGCGATAATAATAATAGAAATAAGGATAACAATAACAGTTATAGCGATAATAATAATAATAATAACGATAATGATAATAGTTATAAGGATAAAGACAAGGGGAATGGGGATAATAATAATAGTAATAAGAATAATAACAACAGTTATAGCGAAAATAAAAATAGTAACAAGGATAATAATAATACTTATAAGGATAAAGACAAGAGGAATAGGGATAATAATAATAGTAATAGGAATAATAACAACAGTTATAGCGATAATAATAATAATAATAAGGATAATGATAATAGTTATAAGGATAAAGACAAGAGGAATAGGATAATAATAATAGTAATAGGAATAATAATAACAGTTACAGCGATAATAATAATAGTATTAAGAATAATAATAACAGTTATAGCGATAATAATAATAATAATAACGATAATAATAATAGCTATAAGGATAAAGGCAAGAGTAATACGGATAGTAATAATAGTCACAAGAATAATAATAACACTTATAACGATAATAATAATAGCATTAAGGATAATAATAACAGTCATAGCGATAATAATAATAGTAATAAGGATGAATAATAATAGTTATAAGGAGAAAGACAAGAGGAATAGGGATAATAATAATAGTAACAAGAATAATAATAACAGTTATAGCGATAATAATAATAGTAATAGCAATAATAATAACAGTTATAGCGATAATAATAATAATAATAAGGATAATAATAATAGTTATAAGGATAAAGACAAGAGTAATACGGATAGAAACAATAGAATAAGGATAATAATAACGGTTATAGAGACAATAATAATAGTAATAAGGATAACAATAACAGTTATAGCGATAGTAATAATAATGATAATAACGATAATAATAATAGTTATAAGGATAAAGGCAAGAGTAATACGGATAGTAATAATAGTTACAAGATTAATAATAACAGTTATAACGATAAATAATAATAGTATTAAGGATAATAATAACAGTTATACCGATAATAATAATAGTAATAAGGATGAATAATAACAGTTATAAGGAGAAAGACAAGAGGAATAGGGGTAATAATAATAGTAACAAGAATAATAATAACAGTTATAGCGATAATAATAATAGTAATAGCAATAATAATAACAGTTATAGCGATAATAATAATAGTAATAAGGATAATAATAATAGTTATAAGGATAAAGACAAAAGGAATAGGGATAACAATAATAGTAATAGGAATAATAATGACAGTTACAGCGATAATAAAAATAGCAATAAGGATAATAATAATAGTAATAAGGATAATAATAATAGTAATATGAATAAGAATAATAGTTATAAGGATAAAGACAATAGTAATACGGATAGTCACAATAGAATAAGGATAATAATAACAGATATAGCGATAATAATAATAGTAATAAGGATAACAAGAACAGTCATAGCGATAATAATAATAATAATAATAACGATAATAATAATAGTTATAAGGATAAAGGCAAGAGTAATACGGATAGTAATAATAGTTACAAGAATAATAATAACAGTTACAACGATAATAATAATAGTATTAAGGATAATAATAACAGTTATAGCGATAATAATAATAGTAATAAGGATGAATAATAATAGTTATAAGGATAAAGGCAAGAGTAATACGGATAGTAATAATAGTTACAAGAATAATAATAACAGTTACAACGATAATAATAATAGTATCAAGGATAATAATAACAGTTATAGCGATAATAATAATAGTAATAAGGATGAATAATAATAGTTATAAGGAGAAAGACAAGAGGAATAGGGATAATAATAATAGTAACAAGAATAATAATAACATTTATAGCGATAATAATAATAGTATTCAGGATAATAATAACAGTTATAGCAATAAAAATAATAGTAATATGGATAATAATAATAGTTATAAGGATAAAGACAAGAGGAATAGGGATAATAATAATAGTAATAGGAAAAATAATAACAGTTATAGCGATAATAATAATAATAATAATAAGGATAATAATAATAGTTATAAGGATAAAGACAAGAGTAATGCGGATAGTAACAATAGAATAAGGATAACAATAACAGTTATAGCGATACTAATAATAATAATAAGGATAATAATAATAGTTATAAGGATAAAGACAAGAGTAATGCGGATAGTAACAATAGAATAAGGATAATAATAACAGATATAGCGATAATAATAATAGTAATAAGGATAACAAGAACAGTCATAGCGATAATAATAATAATAATAATAACGATAATAATAATAGTTATAAGGATAAAGGCAAGAGTAATACGGATAGTAATAATAGTTACAAGAATAATAATAACAGTTACAACGATAATAATAATAGTATTAAGGATAATAATAACAGTTATAGCGATAATAATAATAGTAATAAGGATGAATAATAATAGTTATAAGGATAAAGGCAAGAGTAATACGGATAGTAATAATAGTTACAAGAATAATAATAACAGTTACAACGATAATAATAATAGTATCAAGGATAATAATAACAGTTATAGCGATAATAATAATAGTAATAAGGATGAATAATAATAGTTATAAGGAGAAAGACAAGAGGAATAGGGATAATAATAATAGTAACAAGAATAATAATAACATTTATAGCGATAATAATAATAGTATTCAGGATAATAATAACAGTTATAGCAATAAAAATAATAGTAATATGGATAATAATAATAGTTATAAGGATAAAGACAAGAGGAATAGGGATAATAATAATAGTAATAGGAAAAATAATAACAGTTATAGCGATAATAATAATAATAATAATAAGGATAATAATAATAGTTATAAGGATAAAGACAAGAGTAATGCGGATAGTAACAATAGAATAAGGATAACAATAACAGTTATAGCGATACTAATAATAATAATAAGGATAATAATAATAGTTATAAGGATAAAGACAAGAGTAATGCGGATAGTAACAATAGAATAAGGATAATAATAACAGTTATAGCGATAATAATAATAATAATAAGGATAATAATAATAGTTATAAGGATAAAGACAAGAGGAATAGGGATAATAATAATAGTAATAGGAATAATAATAACAGTTATAGCGCTAATAATAATAGATATAAGTATAGGAATAACAGTTATAAGGATAAAGAGAAGCGTAATACGGATAGTAATAATAGAACAAGGACAATAATAACAGTTATAGCGATAATAATAATAGTAACAAGAATAATAATAACAGTTATAGCGATAATAATAATAGTAATAACAATAATAATAACAGTTATAGCGATAATAATAATAGTAATAGGAATAATAATAACAGTTATAGCGATAATAATAATAGTTATGAGGATAAAGACAAGAGTAATACGGATAGAAACAATAGAATAAGGATAATAATAACAGTTATAGCGATAATAATAATTGAAATAAGGATAACAATAACAGTTATAGCGATAATAATAATAATAATAACGATAATAATAATAGTTATAAGGATAAAGGCAAGAGTAATACGGATAGTAATAATAGAATAAGGATAATAATAACGGTTATAGAGACAATAATAATAGTACTAAGGATAACAATAACAGTTATAGCGATAGTAATAATAATGATAATAACGATAATAATAATAGTTATAAGGATAAAGGCAAGAGTAATACGGATAGTAATAATAGTTACAAGATTAATAATAACAGTTATAACGATAATAATAATAGTATTAAGGATAATAATAACAGTTATACCGATAATAATAATAGTAATAAGGATGAATAATAACAGTTATAAGGAGAAAGACAAGAGGAATAGGGGTAATAATAATAGTAACAAGAATAATAATAACAGTTATAGCGATAATAATAATAGTAATAGCAATAATAATAACAGTTATAGCGATAATAATAATAGTAATAAGGATAATAATAATAGTTATAAGGATAAAGACAAAAGGAATAGGGATAATAATAATAGTAATAGGAATAATAATAACAGTTACAGCGATAATAAAAATAGCAATAAGGATAATAATAATAGTAATAAGGATAATAATAATAGTAATATGAATAAGAATAATAGTTATAAGGATAAAGACAATAGTAATACGGATAGTCACAATAGAATAAGGATAATAATAACAGTTATAGCGATAATAATAATAGTAATAAGGATAACAAGAACAGTCATAGCGATAATAATAATAATAATAATAACGATAATAATAATAGTTATAAGGATAAAGGCAAGAGTAATACGGATAGTAATAATAGTAACAAGAATAATAATAACAGTTATAACGATAATAATAATAGTATTACGGATAATAATAACAGTCATAGCGATAATAATAATAGTAATAAGGATGAATAATAATAGTTACAAGGAGAAAGACGAGAGGAATAGGGATAATAATAAAAGTAACAAGAATAATAATAACAGTTATAGCGATAATAATAATAGTAATAGCAGTAATAATAACAGTTATAGCTATAATAATAATAGTAATAAGGATAAAAATAATAGTTATAAGGATAAAGACAAGAGGAATAGGGATAATAATAATAGTAATAGGAATAATAATAACAGTTACAGCGATAATAATAATAGTAATAAGAATAATAATAACAGTTATAGCGATAATAATAATAATAATAATAAGGATAATAATAATAGTTATGAGGATAAAGACAAGAGTAATACGGATAGAAACAATAGAATAAGGATAATAATAACAGTTATAACGATAATAATAATAATAATAAGGATAATAATAATAGTTATGAGGATAAAGACAAGAGCAATACGGATAGAAACAATAGAATAAGGATAATAATAACAGTTATAGCGATAATAATAATAGAAATAAGGATAACAATAACAGTTATAGCGATAATAATAATAATAATAACGATAATGATAATAGTTATAAGGATAAAGACAAGGGGAATGGGGATAATAATAATAGTAATAAGAATAATAACAACAGTTATAGCGAAAATAAAAATAGTAACAAGGATAATAATAATACTTATAAGGATAAAGACAAGAGGAATAGGGATAATAATAATAGTAATAGGAATAATAACAACAGTTATAGCGATAATAATAATAATAATAAGGATAATGATAATAGTTATAAGGATAAAGACAAGAAGAATAGGGATAATAATAATAGTAATAGGAATAATAATAACAGTTACAGCGATAATAATAATAGTATTAAGAATAATAATAACAGTTATAGCGATAATAATAATAATAATAACGATAATAATAATAGCTATAAGGATAAAGGCAAGAGTAATACGGATAGTAATAATAGTCACAAGAATAATAATAACACTTATAACGATAATAATAATAGCATTAAGGATAATAATAACAGTCATAGCGATAATAATAATAGTAATAAGGATGAATAATAATAGTTATAAGGAGAAAGACAAGAGGAATAGGGATAATAATAATAGTAACAAGAATAATAATAACAGTTATAGCGATAATAATAATAGTAATAGCAATAATAATAACAGTTATACCGATAATAATAATAGTAATAAGGATGAATAATAACAGTTATAAGGAGAAAGACAAGAGGAATAGGGGTAATAATAATAGTAACAAGAATAATAATAACAGTTATAGCGATAATAATAATAGTAATAGCAATAATAATAACAGTTATAGCGATAATAATAATAGTAATAAGGATAATAATAATAGTTATAAGGATAAAGACAAAAGGAATAGGGATAACAATAATAGTAATAGGAATAATAATAACAGTTACAGCGATAATAAAAATAGCAATAAGGATAATAATAATAGTAATAAGGATAATAATAATAGTAATATGAATAAGAATAATAGTTATAAGGATAAAGACAATAGTAATACGGATAGTCACAATAGAATAAGGATAATAATAACAGATATAGCGATAATAATAATAGTAATAAGGATAACAAGAACAGTCATAGCGATAATAATAATAATAATAATAACGATAATAATAATAGTTATAAGGATAAAGGCAAGAGTAATACGGATAGTAATAATAGTTACAAGAATAATAATAACAGTTACAACGATAATAATAATAGTATCAAGGATAATAATAACAGTTATAGCGATAATAATAATAGTAATAAGGATGAATAATAATAGTTATAAGGAGAAAGACAAGAGGAATAGGGATAATAATAATAGTAACAAGAATAATAATAACATTTATAGCGATAATAATAATAGTATTCAGGATAATAATAACAGTTATAGCAATAAAAATAATAGTAATATGGATAATAATAATAGTTATAAGGATAAAGACAAGAGGAATAGGGATAATAATAATAGTAATAGGAAAAATAATAACAGTTATAGCGATAATAATAATAATAATAATAAGGATAATAATAATAGTTATAAGGATAAAGACAAGAGTAATGCGGATAGTAACAATAGAATAAGGATAACAATAACAGTTATAGCGATACTAATAATAATAATAAGGATAATAATAATAGTTATAAGGATAAAGACAAGAGTAATGCGGATAGTAACAATAGAATAAGGATAATAATAACAGTTATAGCGATAATAATAATAATAATAAGGATAATAATAATAGTTATAAGGATAAAGACAAGAGGAATAGGGATAATAATAATAGTAATAGGAATAATAATAACAGTTATAGCGCTAATAATAATAGATATAAGTATAGGAATAACAGTTATAAGGATAAAGAGAAGCGTAATACGGATAGTAATAATAGAACAAGGACAATAATAACAGTTATAGCGATAATAATAATAGTAACAAGAATAATAATAACAGTTATACCGATAATAATAATAGTAATAAGGATGAATAATAACAGTTATAAGGAGAAAGACAAGAGGAATAGGGGTAATAATAATAGTAACAAGAATAATAATAACAGTTATAGCGATAATAATAATAGTAATAGCAATAATAATAACAGTTATAGCGATAATAATAATAGTAATAAGGATAATAATAATAGTTATAAGGATAAAGACAAAAGGAATAGGGATAATAATAATAGTAATAGGAATAATAATAACAGTTACAGCGATAATAAAAATAGCAATAAGGATAATAATAATAGTAATAAGGATAATAATAATAGTAATATGAATAAGAATAATAGTTATAAGGATAAAGACAATAGTAATACGGATAGTCACAATAGAATAAGGATAATAATAACAGTTATAGCGATAATAATAATAGTAATAAGGATAACAAGAACAGTCATAGCGATAATAATAATAATAATAATAACGATAATAATAATAGTTATAAGGATAAAGGCAAGAGTAATACGGATAGTAATAATAGTAACAAGAATAATAATAACAGTTATAACGATAATAATAATAGTATTACGGATAATAATAACAGTCATAGCGATAATAATAATAGTAATAAGGATGAATAATAATAGTTACAAGGAGAAAGACGAGAGGAATAGGGATAATAATAAAAGTAACAAGAATAATAATAACAGTTATAGCGATAATAATAATAGTAATAGCAGTAATAATAACAGTTATAGCTATAATAATAATAGTAATAAGGATAAAAATAATAGTTATAAGGATAAAGACAAGAGGAATAGGGATAATAATAATAGTAATAGGAATAATAATAACAGTTACAGCGATAATAATAATAGTAATAAGAATAATAATAACAGTTATAGCGATAATAATAATAATAATAATAAGGATAATAATAATAGTTATGAGGATAAAGACAAGAGTAATACGGATAGAAAACAATAGAATAAGGATAATAATAACAGTTATAACGATAATAATAATAATAATAAGGATAATAATAATAGTTATGAGGATAAAGACAAGAGCAATACGGATAGAAACAATAGAATAAGGATAATAATAACAGTTATAGCGATAATAATAATAGAAATAAGGATAACAATAACAGTTATAGCGATAATAATAATAATAATAACGATAATGATAATAGTTATAAGGATAAAGACAAGGGGAATGGGGATAATAATAATAGTAATAAGAATAATAACAACAGTTATAGCGAAAATAAAAATAGTAACAAGGATAATAATAATACTTATAAGGATAAAGACAAGAGGAATAGGGATAATAATAATAGTAATAGGAATAATAACAACAGTTATAGCGATAATAATAATAATAATAAGGATAATGATAATAGTTATAAGGATAAAGACAAGAGGAATAGGGATAATAATAATAGTAATAGGAATAATAATAACAGTTACAGCGATAATAATAATAGTATTAAGAATAATAATAACAGTTATAGCGATAATAATAATAATAATAACGATAATAATAATAGCTATAAGGATAAAGGCAAGAGTAATACGGATAGTAATAATAGTCACAAGAATAATAATAACACTTATAACGATAATAATAATAGCATTAAGGATAATAATAACAGTCATAGCGATAATAATAATAGTAATAAGGATGAATAATAATAGTTATAAGGAGAAAGACAAGAGGAATAGGGATAATAATAATAGTAACAAGAATAATAATAACAGTTATAGCGATAATAATAATAGTAATAGCAATAATAATAACAGTTATAGCGATAATAATAATAATAATAAGGATAATAATAATAGTTATAAGGATAAAGACAAGAGTAATACGGATAGAAACAATAGAATAAGGATAATAATAACGGTTATAGAGACAATAATAATAGTAATAAGGATAACAATAACAGTTATAGCGATAGTAATAATAATGATAATAACGATAATAATAATAGTTATAAGGATAAAGGCAAGAGTAATACGGATAGTAATAATAGTTACAAGATTAATAATAACAGTTATAACGATAATAATAATAGTATTAAGGATAATAATAACAGTTATACCGATAATAATAATAGTAATAAGGATGAATAATAACAGTTATAAGGAGAAAGACAAGAGGAATAGGGGTAATAATAATAGTAACAAGAATAATAATAACAGTTATAGCGATAATAATAATAGTAATAGCAATAATAATAACAGTTATAGCGATAATAATAATAGTAATAAGGATAATAATAATAGTTATAAGGATAAAGACAAAAGGAATAGGGATAACAATAATAGTAATAGGAATAATAATGACAGTTACAGCGATAATAAAAATAGCAATAAGGATAATAATAATAGTAATAAGGATAATAATAATAGTAATATGAATAAGAATAATAGTTATAAGGATAAAGACAATAGTAATACGGATAGTCACAATAGAATAAGGATAATAATAACAGATATAGCGATAATAATAATAGTAATAAGGATAACAAGAACAGTCATAGCGATAATAATAATAATAATAATAACGATAATAATAATAGTTATAAGGATAAAGGCAAGAGTAATACGGATAGTAATAATAGTTACAAGAATAATAATAACAGTTACAACGATAATAATAATAGTATTAAGGATAATAATAACAGTTATAGCGATAATAATAATAGTAATAAGGATGAATAATAATAGTTATAAGGAGAAAGACAAGAGGAATAGGGATAATAATAATAGTAACAAGAATAATAATAACATTTATAGCGATAATAATAATAGTATTCAGGATAATAATAACAGTTATAGCAATAAAAATAATAGTAATATGGATAATAATAATAGTTATAAGGATAAAGACAAGAGGAATAGGGATAATAATAATAGTAATAGGAAAAATAATAACAGTTATAGCGATAATAATAATAATAATAATAATAAGGATAATAATAATAGTTATAAGGATAAAGACAAGAGTAATGCGGATAGTAACAATAGAATAAGGATAACAATAACAGTTATAGCGATACTAATAATAATAATAAGGATAATAATAATAGTTATAAGGATAAAGACAAGAGTAATGCGGATAGTAACAATAGAATAAGGATAATAATAACAGTTATAGCGATAATAATAATAATAATAAGGATAATAATAATAGTTATAAGGATAAAGACAAGAGGAATAGGGATAATAATAATAGTAATAGGAATAATAATAACAGTTATAGCGCTAATAATAATAGATATAAGTATAGGAATAACAGTTATAAGGATAAAGAGAAGCGTAATACGGATAGTAATAATAGAACAAGGACAATAATAACAGTTATAGCGATAATAATAATAGTAACAAGAATAATAATAACAGTTATAGCGATAATAATAATAGTAATAACAATAATAATAACAGTTATAGCGATAATAATAATAGTAATAGGAATAATAATAACAGTTATAGCGATAATAATAATAGTTATGAGGATAAAGACAAGAGTAATACGGATAGAAACAATAGAATAAGGATAATAATAACAGTTATAGCGATAATAATAATTGAAATAAGGATAACAATAACAGTTATAGCGATAATAATAATAATAATAACGATAATAATAATAGTTATAAGGATAAAGGCAAGAGTAATACGGATAGTAATAATAGAATAAGGATAATAATAACGGTTATAGAGACAATAATAATAGTAATAAGGATAACAATAACAGTTATAGCGATAGTAATAATAATGATAATAACGATAATAATAATAGTTATAAGGATAAAGGCAAGAGTAATACGGATAGTAATAATAGTTACAAGATTAATAATAACAGTTATAACGATAATAATAATAGTATTAAGGATAATAATAACAGTTATACCGATAATAATAATAGTAATAAGGATGAATAATAACAGTTATAAGGAGAAAGACAAGAGGAATAGGGGTAATAATAATAGTAACAAGAATAATAATAACAGTTATAGCGATAATAATAATAGTAATAGCAATAATAATAACAGTTATAGCGATAATAATAATAGTAATAAGGATAATAATAATAGTTATAAGGATAAAGACAAAAGGAATAGGGATAATAATAATAGTAATAGGAATAATAATAACAGTTACAGCGATAATAAAAATAGCAATAAGGATAATAATAATAGTAATAAGGATAATAATAATAGTAATATGAATAAGAATAATAGTTATAAGGATAAAGACAATAGTAATACGGATAGTCACAATAGAATAAGGATAATAATAACAGTTATAGCGATAATAATAATAGTAATAAGGATAACAAGAACAGTCATAGCGATAATAATAATAATAATAATAACGATAATAATAATAGTTATAAGGATAAAGGCAAGAGTAATACGGATAGTAATAATAGTAACAAGAATAATAATAACAGTTACAACGATAATAATAATAGTATTAAGGATAATAATAACAGTTATAGCGATAATAATAATAGTAATAAGGATGAATAATAATAGTTATACGGAGAAAGACAAGAGGAATAGGGATAATAATAATAGTAACAAGAATAATAATAACAGTTATGGCGATAATAATAATAGTAATAAGAATAATAATAACAGTTATAGCGATAATAATAATAATAATAAGGATAATATTAATAGTTATAAGGATAAAGACAAGAGGAATAGGGATAATAATATGAGTAATAAGAATAGTAATAACAGTAATAGTGATAATAATAATAGATATAAGTATAGGAATAACAGTTATAAGGATAAAGAGAAGAGTAATACGGATAGTAATAACAGACCAAGGACAATAATAACAGTTATAGCGATAATAATAATAGTAACAAGAATAATAATAACATTTATAGCGATAATAATAATAGTATTCAGGATAATAATAACAGTTATAGCAATAAAAATACTAGTAATATGGATAATAATAATAGTTATAAGGATAAAGACAAGAGGAATAGGGATAATAATAATAGTTATAAGGATAAAGACAAGAGGAATAGGGATAATAATAATAGTAATAGGAATAATAATAACAGTTATAGCGATAATAATAATAGATATAAGTATAGGAATAACAGTTATAAGGATAAAGAGAAGCGTAATACGGATAGTAATAATAGAACAAGGACAATAATAACAGTTATAGCGATAATAATAATAATAATAAAGAGAATAATAATAGTTATAAGGATAAAGACAAGAGGAATAGGGATAATAATAATAGTAATAGGAATAATAATAACAGTTATAGCGATAATAATAATAGATATAAGTATAGGAATAACAGTTATAAGGATAAAGAGAAGCGTAATACGGATAGTAATAATAGAACACGGACAATAATAACAGTTATCGCGATAATAAATAATAGTAACCAGAATAATAATAACAGTTATAGCGATAATAATAATAGTAACAAGAATAATAATAACAGTTATAGCGATATAATTAATAGTAATAACAATAATAATAACAGTTATAGCGATAATAATAATAGTAATAGCAATAATAATAACAGTTATAGCGATAATAATAATAATAATAAGGATAATAATAATAGTTATAAGGATAAAGACAAGAGTAATACGGATAGAAACAATAGAATAAGGATAATAATAACGGTTATAGAGACAATAATAATAGTAATAAGGATAACAATAACAGTTATAGCGATAGTAATAATAATGATAATAACGATAATAATAATAGTTATAAGGATAAAGGCAAGAGTAATACGGATAGTAATAATAGTTACAAGATTAATAATAACAGTTATAACGATAATAATAATAGTATTAAGGATAATAATAACAGTTATACCGATAATAATAATAGTAATAAGGATGAATAATAACAGTTATAAGGAGAAAGACAAGAGGAATAGGGGTAATAATAATAGTAACAAGAATAATAATAACAGTTATAGCGATAATAATAATAGTAATAGCAATAATAATAACAGTTATAGCGATAATAATAATAGTAATAAGGATAATAATAATAGTTATAAGGATAAAGACAAAAGGAATAGGGATAACAATAATAGTAATAGGAATAATAATAACAGTTACAGCGATAATAAAAATAGCAATAAGGATAATAATAATAGTAATAAGGATAATAATAATAGTAATATGAATAAGAATAATAGTTATAAGGATAAAGACAATAGTAATACGGATAGTCACAATAGAATAAGGATAATAATAACAGATATAGCGATAATAATAATAGTAATAAGGATAACAAGAACAGTCATAGCGATAATAATAATAATAATAATAACGATAATAATAATAGTTATAAGGATAAAGGCAAGAGTAATACGGATAGTAATAATAGTTACAAGAATAATAATAACAGTTACAACGATAATAATAATAGTATTAAGGATAATAATAACAGTTATAGCGATAATAATAATAGTAATAAGGATGAATAATAATAGTTATAAGGAGAAAGACAAGAGGAATAGGGATAATAATAATAGTAACAAGAATAATAATAACATTTATAGCGATAATAATAATAGTATTCAGGATAATAATAACAGTTATAGCAATAAAAATAATAGTAATATGGATAATAATAATAGTTATAAGGATAAAGACAAGAGGAATAGGGATAATAATAATAGTAATAGGAAAAATAATAACAGTTATAGCGATAATAATAATAATAATAATAAGGATAATAATAATAGTTATAAGGATAAAGACAAGAGTAATGCGGATAGTAACAATAGAATAAGGATAACAATAACAGTTATAGCGATACTAATAATAATAATAAGGATAATAATAATAGTTATAAGGATAAAGACAAGAGTAATGCGGATAGTAACAATAGAATAAGGATAATAATAACAGTTATAGCGATAATAATAATAATAATAAGGATAATAATAATAGTTATAAGGATAAAGACAAGAGGAATAGGGATAATAATAATAGTAATAGGAATAATAATAACAGTTATAGCGCTAATAATAATAGATATAAGTATAGGAATAACAGTTATAAGGATAAAGAGAAGCGTAATACGGATAGTAATAATAGAACAAGGACAATAATAACAGTTATAGCGATAATAATAATATAACAAGAATAATAATAACAGTTATAGCGATAATAATAATAGTAATAACAATAATAATAACAGTTATAGCGATAATAATAATAGTAATAGGAATAATAATAACAGTTATAGCGATAATAATAATAGTTATGAGGATAAAGACAAGAGTAATACGGATAGAAACAATAGAATAAGGATAATAATAACAGTTATAGCGATAATAATAATTGAAATAAGGATAACAATAACAGTTATAGCGATAATAATAATAATAATAACGATAATAATAATAGTTATAAGGAAAAAGGCAAGAGTAATACGGATAGTAATAATAGAATAAGGATAATAATAACGGTTATAGAGACAATAATAATAGTAATAAGGATAACAATAACAGTTATAGCGATAGTAATAATAATGATAATAACGATAATAATAATAGTTATAAGGATAAAGGCAAGAGTAATACGGATAGTAATAATAGTTACAAGATTAATAATAACAGTTATAACGATAATAATAATAGTATTAAGGATAATAATAACAGTTATACCGATAATAATAATAGTAATAAGGATGAATAATAACAGTTATAAGGAGAAAGACAAGAGGAATAGGGGTAATAATAATAGTAACAAGAATATTAATAACAGTTATAGCGATAATAATAATAGTAATAGCAATAATAATAACAGTTATAGCGATAGTAATAATAGTAATAAGGATAATAATAATAGTTATAAGGATAAAGACAAAAGGAATAGGGATAATAATAATAGTAATAGGAATAATAATAACAGTTACAGCGATAATAAAAATAGCAATAAGGATAATAATAATAGTAATAAGGATAATAATAATAGTAATATGAATAAGAATAATAGTTATAAGGATAAAGACAATAGTAATACGGATAGTCACAATAGAATAAGGATAATAATAACAGTTATAGCGATAATAATAATAGTAATAAGGATAACAAGAACAGTCATAGCGATAATAATAATAATAATAATAACGATAATAATAATAGTTATAAGGATAAAGGCAAGAGTAATACGGATAGTAATAATAGTAACAAGAATAATAATAACAGTTACAACGATAATAATAATAGTATTAAGGATAATAATAACAGTTATAGCGATAATAATAATAGTAATAAGGATGAATAATAATAGTTATACGGAGAAAGACAAGAGGAATAGGGATAATAATAATAGTAACAAGAATAATAATAACAGTTATGGCGATAATAATAATAGTAATAAGAATAATAATAACAGTTATAGCGATAATAATAATAATAATAAGGATAATATTAATAGTTATAAGGATAAAGACAAGAGGAATAGGGATAATAATATGAGTAATAAGAATAGTAATAACAGTAATAGTGATAATAATAATAGATATAAGTATAGGAATAACAGTTATAAGGATAAAGAGAAGAGTAATACGGATAGTAATAACAGACCAAGGACAATAATAACAGTTATAGCGATAATAATAATAGTAACAAGAATAATAATAACATTTATAGCGATAATAATAATAGTATTCAGGATAATAATAACAGTTATAGCAATAAAAATAATAGTAATATGGATAATAATAATAGTTATAAGGATAAAGACAAGAGGAATAGGGATAATAATAATAGTAATAGGAATAATAATAACAGTTATAGCGATAATAATAATAGATATAAGTATAGGAATAACAGTTATAAGGATAAAGAGAAGCGTAATACGGATAGTAATAATAGAACAAGGACAATAATAACAGTTATAGCGATAATAATAATAATAATAAAGAGAATAATAATAGTTATAAGGATAAAGACAAGAGGAATAGGGATAATAATAATAGTAATAGGAATAATAATAACAGTTATAGCGATAATAATAATAGATATAAGTATAGGAATAACAGTTATAAGGTAAAGAGAAGCGTAATACGGATAGTAATAATAGAACACGGACAATAATAACAGTTATAGCGATAATAATAATAGTAACAAGAATAATAATAACAGTTATAGCGATAATAATAATAGTAATAACAATAATAATAACAGTTATAGCGATAATAATAATAGTAATAGGAATAATAATAACAGTTATAGCGATAATAATAATAGTTATGAGGATAAAGACAAGAGTAATATGGATAGAAACAATAGAATAAGGATAATAATAACAGTTATAGCGATAATAATAATTGAAATAAGGATAACAATAACAGTTATAGCGATAATAATAATAATAATAACGATAATAATAATAGTTATAAGGATAAAGGCAAGAGTAATACGGATAGTAATAATAGTAACAAGAATAATAATAACAGTTATAACGATAATAATAATAGTATTAAGGATAATAATAACAGTCATAGCGATAATAATAATAGTAATAAGGATGAATAATAATAGTTACAAGGAGAAAGACAAGAGGAATAGGGATAATAATAATAGTAATAGGAATAATAATAACAGTTATAGCAACAATAATAATAGGAATAAGGATAATAATAATAGTTATAAGGATAAAGACAAGAGGAATAGGGATAATAATAATAGTAATAGGAAAAATTATAACAGTTATAGCGATAATAATAATAATAATAACGATAATAATAATAGTTATAAGGATAAACTCAAGAGTAATACGGATAGTAATAATAGTAACAAGAATAATAATAACAGTTATAACGATAACAATAATAGAGTTAAGGATAATAATAACAGTTTATAGCGATAATAATAATAATAATAAGGATAATAATAATAGTTATGAGGATAAAGACAAGAGTAATACGGATAGAAACAATAGAATAAGGATAATAATAACAGTTATAGCGATAATAATAATAGAAATAAGGATAATAATAACAGTTATAGCGATCATAAAAATAGTAAGAAGGATAATAATAATAGTTATAAGGATAAAGACAAGAGGAATAGGGATAATAATAATAGTAACAAGAATAATAATAACAGTTATAGCGATAATAATAATAGTAATAGCAATAATAATAACAGTTATAGCGATAATAATAATAGTAATAACAATAATAATAACAGTTATAGCGATAATAATAATAGTAATAGGAATAATAATAACAGTTATAGCAATAATAATAATAGGAATAAGGATAATAATATTAGTTATAAGGATAAAGACAAGAGGAATAGGGATAATAATAATAGTAATAGGAAAAATTATAACAGTTATAGCGATAATAATAATAATAATAAGGATAATATTAATAGTTATAAGGATAAAGACGAGAGTAATACGGATAGTAATAATAGTAACAAGAATAATAATAACAGTTATAACGATAATAATAATAGTATTAAGGATAATAATAACAGTCATAGCGATAATAATAATAGTAATAAGGATGAATAATAATAGTTACAAGGAGAAAGACAAGAGGAATAGGGATAATAATAAAAGTAACAAGAATAATAATAACAGTTATAGCGATAATAATAATAGTAATAACAGTAATAATAACAGTTATAGCTATAATAATAATAGTAATAAGGATAAAAATAATAGTTATAAGGATAAAGACAAGAGGAATAGGGATAATAATAATAGTAATAGGAATAATAACAACAGTTATAGCGATAATAATAATAATAATAAGGATAATGATAATAGTTATAAGGATAAAGACAAGAGGAATAGGGATAATAATAATAGTAATAGGAATAATAATAACAGTTACAGCGATAATAATAATAGTAATAAGAATAATAATAACAGTTATAGCGATAATAATAATAATAATAAGGATACTAATAATAGTTATGAGGATAAAGACAAGAGTAATACGAATAGAAACAATAGAATAAGGATAATAATAACAGTTATAACGATAATAATAATAGTAATAAGGATAATAATAACAGTTATAGCGATAATAATAATAGAAGTAAGGATAACAATAACAGTTATAGCGATAATAATAATAGTAATAAGGATAATAATAATAGTAATATGAATAAGAATAATAGTAATATGAATAAGAATAACAGTTATAAGGATAAAGAGAAGAGTAATACGGATAGTAATAATAGACCAAGGACAATAATAACAGTTATAGCGATAATAATAATAGCAATAAGGACAACAATAATAGTTATAAGGATAAAGACAAGAGGAATAGGGATAGTCACAATAGAATAAGGATAAAGACAAGAGGAATAGGGAGAATAATAATAGTAACAAGAATAATAATAACAGTTATGGCGATAATAATAATAGTAACAAGAATAATAATAACAGTTATAGCGATAATAATAATAGTAATAACAATAATAATAACAGTTATAGCGATAATAATAAAAGTAATAGGAATAATAATAACAGTTATAGCGATAATAATAATAGAAGTAAGGATAACAATAACAGTTATAACGATAATAATAATAATAATAAGGATAATAATAACAGTTATAGCGATAATAATAATAGAAGTAAGGATAACAATAACAGTTATAGCGATAATAATAATAGTAATAAGGATAATAATAATAATAATATGAATAAGAATAATAGTAATATGAATAAGAATAACAGTTATAAGGATAAAGAGAAGAGTAATACGGATAGTAATAATAGACCAAGGACAATAATAACAGTTATAGCGATAATAATAATAGCAATAAGGACAACAATAATAGTTATAAGGATAAAGACAAGAGGAATAGGGATAGTCACAATAGAATAAGGATAAAGACAAGAGGAATAGGGAGAATAATAATAGTAACACGAATAATAATAACAGTTATGGCGATAATAATAATAGTAACAAGAATAATAATAACAGTTATAGCGATAATAATAATAGTAATAACAATAATAATAACAGTTATAGCGATAATAATAATAGTAATAGGAATAATAATAACAGTTATAGCGATAATAATAATAGTTATGAGCATAAAGACAAGAGTAATACGGATAGAAACAATAGAATAAGGATAATTATAACAGTTATAGCGATAATAATAATTGAAATAAGGATAACAATAACAGTTATAGCGATAATAATAATAATAATAACGATAATAATAATAGTTATAAGGATAAAGGCAAGAGTAATACGGATAGAAACAATAGAATAAGGGCAATAATAACGGTTATAGAGATAATAATAATAGTAATAAGGATAACAATAACAGTTATAGCGATAATAATAATAATGATAATAACGATAATAATAATAGTTATAAGGATAAAGGCAAGAGTAATACGGATAGTAATAATAGTAACAAGAATAATAATAACAGTTACAACGATAATAATAATAGTATTAAGGATAATAATAACAGTTATAGCGATAATAATAATAGTAATTAGGATGAATAATAATAGTTATAAGTAGAAAGATATGAGGAATAGGGATAATAATAATAGTAACAAGAATAATAATAACAGTTTATAGCAATAATAATAATAATAATAAGGACAATAATAATAGTTATAAGGATAAAGACAAGAGGAATAGGGATAATAATAATAGTAATAAGAATAATATTAACAGATATAGCGCTAATAATAATAGCAATACGGATAATAAGAATAGTTATAAGATAAAGGCAAGAGTAATACAGACAGTAACAATAGATAAAGGATAATAATAACAGTTATAGCGATAATAATAATAGTAATAACAATAATAATAACAGTTATAGCGATAATAATAATAGTAATAGGAATAATAATAACAGTTATAGCGATAATAATAATAGTATTCAGGATAATAATAACAGTTATAGCAATAAAAATAATAGTAATAAGGATAATAATAATAGTTCTAAGGATAAAGACAAGAGGAATAGGGATAATAATAATAGTAATAGGAAGAATAATAACAGTTATAGCGATAATAATAATAATAATAATAAGGATAAGAATAATAGTTATAAGGATAAAGACAAGAGTAATGCGGATAGTAACAATAGAATAAGGATAACAATAACAGTTATAGCGATACAAATAATAATAATAAGGATAATAATAATAGTTATAAGGATAAAGACAAGAGTAATACGGATAGAAACAATAGAATAAGGATAATAATAACGGTTATAGAGATAATAATAATAGTAATAAGGATAACAATAACAGTTATAGCGATAATAATAATAATGATAATAACGATAATAATAATAGTTATAAGGTTAATGGCAAGAGTAATACGGATAGTAATAATAGTAACAAGATTAATAATAACAGTTATAACGATAGTAATAATAGTATTAAGGATAATAATAACAGTTATAGCAATAATAATAATAGTAACAAGGATGAATAATAACAGTTATAAGGAGAAAGACAAGAGGAATAGGGATAATAATAATAGTAACAAGAATAATAATAACAGTTATAGCGATAATAATAATAGTAAAAGCAATAATAATAACAGTTATAGCGATAATAATAATAGTAATAAGGATAATAATAATAGTTATAAGGATAAAGACAAGAGGAATAGGGATAATAATAATAGTAATAGGCATAATAATAACAGTTACGGCGATAATAGTAATAATAATAAGGATAATGATAATAGTTATAAGGATAAAGACGAGGGGAATAGGGATAATAATAATAGTAATAAGAATAGGAATAACAGTAATAATGATAATAATAACATTTATAGCGATAATAATAATAGATATAAGTATAGGAATAACAGTTATAAGGATAAAGAGAAGAGTAATACGGATAGTAATAATAGAACAAGGACAATAATAACAGTTATAGCGATAATAATAATAGCAATAAGGATAATCATAATAGTTATAAGGATAAAGACCAGAGGAATTGGGATAATAATAATAGTAAGAAGAATAATAATAACAGTTACAGCTATAATAATAATAATAATAAGGATAATAATAACAGTTATATGGATAAAGACAAGAGTAATACGGATAGTAACAATAGAATAAGGATAAAAATGACAGTTATAGCGAATAATAATAATAGTATCAAGGATAACAATAACAGTTATAGCGATAATAATAATAATAAGGATAATGATAATAGTTATAAGGATAAAGACATGGGGAGTGGGGATAATAATATTAGTAATAAGAATAGTAATAACAGTAATATTGATAATAATAACATTTATAGCGATAATAATAATAGATATAAGTATAGGAATAACAGTTATAAGGATAAAGAGAAGTGTAATACGGATAGTAATAATAGTATAAGGACAATAATAACAGTTATAGCGATAATAATAATAGTAATAAGGGCAATAATAATAGTTATAAGGAGAAAGACAAGAGGAATAGGGATAATAATAATAGTAAAAAGAATAATAATAACAGGTATAGCGATAATAATAATAGTAATAAGGATAAAAATAATAGTTATAAGGATAAAGGCAAGAGGAATAGGGATAATAATAATAGTAACAAGAATAATAATATCACTTATAGCTATAATAATAATAATAATAAGGATAATAATAATAGTTATAAGGATAAAGACAAGAGGAATAGGGACAATAATAATAGTAATAGGAATAATAATAACAGTTACAGCGATAATAATAATAATAATAAGGATAATGATAATAGTTATAAGGATAAAGACAAGAGTAATACGGATAGTAATAATGGTAACAAGAATAATAATAACAGTTATAGCGATAATAATAATAGAAATAAGGATAACAATAACAGTTATAGCGATAATAATAGTAATAATAAGGATAATAATAATAGTTATAAGGATAAAGACAAGAGTAATGCGGATAGTAACAATAGAATAAGGATAATAATAACAGTTATAGCGATAATAAGAATAATAATAAGGATAATAATAATAGTTATGAGGATAAAGACAAGAGTAATACGGATAGTAACAATAGAATAAGGATAAAAATGACAGTTATAGCGATAATAATAATAGTAATAAGGATAAAAATAATAGTTATAAGGATAAAGACAAGAGGAATAGGGATAATAATAATAGTAATAGGAATAATAATAACAGTTATAGCGATAATAATAATAATAAGAAGGATAATGATAATAGTTATAAGGATAAAGACAAGTGGAATGGGGATAATAATAATAGCAATAAGAATAGTAATAACAGTAATAGTGATAATAATACCATTTATAGCGATAATAATAATAGATATAAGTATAGGAATAACAGTTATAAGGATAAAGAGAAGAGTAATACGGATAGTAATAATAGAACAAGTACAATAATAACAGTTATAGCGATAATAATAATAATAATAAGGGCAATAATAATAGTTATAAGGAGAAAGACAAGAGGAATAGGGATAATAATACTAGTAACAAGAATAATAATAACAGTTATAGCGATAATAATAATAGAAACAAGAATAATAATAACAGTTATAGCGATAATAATAATAGTAATAACAATAATAATAACAGTTATAGCGATAATAATAATAGTAATAAGGATAACAATAACAGTTATAGCGATAATAATAATAATAATAACGATAATAATAATAGTTATAAGGATAAAGGCAAGAGTAATACGGATAGTAATAATAGTAACAAGAATAATAATAACAATTATAACGATAATAATAATAGTATTAAGGATAATAATAACAGTTATAGCGATAATAATAATAGTAATAAGGATAACAATAACAGTTATAGCGATAATGATAATAATAATAACGATGATAATAATAGTTATAAGGATAAAGGCAAGAGTAATACGGATAGTAATAATAGTAACAAGAATAATAATAACAGTTATAACGATAATAATAATAGTATTAAGGATAATAATAACAGTCATAGCGATAATAATAATAGTAATAATGATAATAATAATAGTTATAAGGATAAAGACAAGAGGAATAGGGATAATAATAATAGTAACAAGAATAATAATAACAGTTATAGCGATAATAATAATAGATATAAGTATAGGAATAACAGTTATAAGGATAAAGAGAAGAGTAATACGGATAGTAATAATAGAACAAGGACAATAATAACTGTTATAGCGATAATAATAATAGTAATAACAATAATAATAACAGTTATAGCGATAATAATAATAGTAATAGCAGTAATAATAACAGTTATAGCGATAATAATAATAGTAATAAGGATAAAAATAATAGTTATAAGGATAAAGACAAGAGGAATAGGAATAATAATAATAGTAATAGGAATAATAATAACAGTTATAGCGATAATAATAATAATAATAAGGATAATGATAATAGTTATAAGGATAAAGACAAGGGGAATGGGGATAATAATAATAGTAATAAGAATAATAACAACAGTTATAGCGATAATAAAAATAGTAATAAGGATAATAATAATAGTTATAAGGATAAAGACAAGAGGAATAGGGATAATAATAATAGTAATAGGAATAATAATAACAGTTATAGCGATAATAATAATAATAATAAGGATAATGATAATAGTTATAAGGATAAAGACAAGGGGAATGGGGATAATAATAATAGTAATAAGAATAATAACAACAGTTATAGCGATAATAAAAATAGTAATAAGGATAATAATAATACTTATTAGGATCAAGACAAGAGGAATAGGGATAATAATAATAGTAATAGGAATAATAATAACAGTTATAGCGATAATAATAATAATAATAAGGATAATGATAATAGTTATAAGGATAATGACATGGGGAATGGGGATAATAATATTAGTAATAAGAATAGTAATAACAGTTATAGTGATAATAATAACATTTGCAGCGATAATAATAATAGATATAAGTATAGGAATAACAGCTATAAGGATAAAGAGAAGAGTAATACGGATAGTAATAATAGAACAAGGACAATAATAACCGTTATAGCGATAATAATGATAATAATAAGGGCAATAATAATAGTTATAAGGAGAAAGACAAGAGGAATAGGGATAATGATACTAGTAACAAGAATAATAATAACAGTTATAGCGATAATAATAATAGTAATAACAATAATAATAACAGTTATAGCGATAATAATAATAGTAATAGGAATAATAATAACAGTTATAGCGATAATAATAATTGTATTCAGGATAATAATAACAGTTATAGCAATAATAATAATAGTAATAATGATAATAATAATAGTTATAAGGATAAAGACAAGAGGAATAGGGATAATAATAATATTAATAGGAAAAATAATAAGAGTTATAGCGATAATAATAATAGTAATAAGGATAACAATAACAGTTATAGCGATAATAATAATAATAATAACGATAATAATAATAGTTATAAGGATAAAGGCAAGAGTAATACGGATAGTAATAATAGTAACAAGAATAATAATAACAATTATAACGATAATAATAATAGTATTAAGGATAACAATAACAGTCATAGCGATAATAATAATAGTAATAAGGATGAATAATAATAGTTATAAGGAGAAAGACAAGAGGGATAGGGATAATAATAATATTAATAGGAAAAATAATAAGAGTAATAGCGATAATAATAATAGTAATAAGGATAACAATAACAGTTATAGCGATAATAATAATAATAATAACGATAATAATAATAGTTATAAGGATAAAGGCAAGAGTAATACGGATAGTAATAATAGTAACAAGAATAATAATAACAGTTATAACGATAATAATAATAGTATTAAGGATAATAATAACAGTCATAGCGATAATAATAATAGTAATAAGGATGAATAATAGGGATAATAATGATAGTAACAAGAATAATAATAACAGGTATAGCGATAATAATAATAGTAATAGCAATAATAATAACAGTTATAGCGATAATAATAATAGTAATAAGGATAATAATAATAGTTATAAGGATAAAGACAAGAGGAATAGGGATAATAATAATAGTAACAGGAATAATAATAACAGTTATAGCGATAATAATAATAGTAATAAGGATAATAATAATAGTTATAAGGATAAAGGCAAGAGTAATACGGACAGTAATAATAGTAACAAGAATGATAATAACAGTTATAACGATAATAATAATAGTATTAAGGATAATAATAACAGTTATAGCGATAATAATAATAGTAATAAGGATAAAAATAATAGTTATAAGGATAACAGTTACAGCGATAATAATAATAGTATTCAGGATAATAATAACAGTTATAGCAATAATAATAATAGGATTAAGGATAATAATAATAGTTATAAGGATAAAGACAAGAGGAATAGGGATAATAATAATAGTAATAGGAATAATAATAACAGTTATAGCGATAATAATCATAGTATTAAGGATAATATTAACAGTCATAGCGATAATAATAATAGCAATAAGGATGAATAATAATAGTTTTAAGGAGAAAGACAAGAGGAATAGGGATAATAATAATAGTAACAAGAATAATAATAACAGTTATAGCGATAATAATAATAGTAATAGAAATAATAATAACAGTTATAGCGATAATAATAATAATAATAATAAGGATAATCATAATAGTTATAAGGATAAAGACATGGGGAATGGGGATAATAATATTAGTAATAAGAATAGTAATAACAGTAATAGTGATAATAATACCATTTATAGCGATAATAATAATAGATATAAGTATAGGAATAACAGTTATAACGATAAAGAGAAGAGTAATACGGATATTAATAATAGTATAAGGACAATAATAACAGTTATAGCGATAATAATAATAGAAACAAGAATAATAATAACAGTTATAGCGATAATAATAATAGTAATATCAATAATAATAACAGTTATAGCGATAATAATAATAGTATTCAGGATAATAATAACAGTTATAGCAATAATAATAATAGTAATAATGATAATAATAATAGTTATAAGGATAAAGACAAGAGGAATAGGGATAATAATAATATTAATAGGAAAAATAATAAGAGTTATAGCGATAATAATAATAGTAATAAGGATAACAATAACAGTTATAGCGATAATAATAATAATAATAACGATAATAATAATAGTTATAAGGATAAAGGCAAGAGTAATACGGATAGTAATAATAGTAACAAGAATAATAATAACAGTTATAACGATAATAATAATAGTATTAAGGATAATAATAACAGTCATAGCGATAATAATAATAGTAATAAGGATGAATAATAATAGTTATAAGGAGAAAGACAAGAGGAATAGGGATAATAATAATAGTAACAAGAATAATAATAACAGGTATAGCGATAATAATAATAGTAATAGCAGTAATAATAACAGTTATAGCGATAATAATAATAGTAATAAGGATAAAAATAATAGTTATAAGGATAAAGACAAGAGGAATAGGGATAATAATAATAGTAATAGGAATAATAATAACAGTTATAGCGATAATAATAATAATAAGAAGGATAATGATAATAGTTATAAGGATAAAGACAAGGGGAATAGGGATAATAATAATAGTAATAGGAATAATAGTAACAGTTATAGCGATAATAGTAATAGTAATAGCAGTAATAATAACAGTTATAGCGATAATAATAATAGTAATAAGGATAAAAATAATAGTTATAAGGATAAAGACAAGAGGAATAGGGATAATAATAATAGTAATAGGAATAATAATAACAGTTATAGCGATAATAATAATAATAAGAAGGATAATGATAATAGTTATAAGGATAAAGACAAGGGGAATGGGGATAATAATAATAGCAATAAGAATAGTAATAACAGTAATAGTGATAATAATACCATTTATAGCGATAATAATAATAGATATAAGTATAGGAACAACAGTTATAAGGATAAAGAGAAGAGTAATACGGATAGTAATAATAGTATAAGGACAATAATAACAGTTATAGCGATAATAATAATAGTAATAAGGGCAATAATAATAGTTATAAGGAGAAAGACAAGAGTCATAGGGATAATAATAATAGTAACAAGAATAATAATAACAGTTATAGCGATAATAATAATAGAAACAAGAATAATAGTAACAGTTATAGCGATAATAATAATAGTAATAACAATAATAATAACAGTTATAGCGATACTAATAATAGTATTCAGGATAATAATAACAGTTATAGCAATAATAATAATAGTAATAATGATAATAATAATAGTTATAAGGATAAAGACAAGAGGAATAGGGATAATAATAATATTAATAGGAAAAATAATAAGAGTTATAGCGATAATGATAATAGTAATAAGGATAACAATAACAGTTATAGCGATAATAATAATAATAATAACGATAATAATAATAGTTATAAGGATAAAGGCAAGAGTAATACGGATAGTAATAATAGTAACAAGAATAATAATAACAGTTATAACGATAATAATAATAGTATTAAGGATAATAATAACAGTCATAGCGATAATAATAATAGTAATAAGGATGAATAATAATAGTTATAAGGAGAAAGACAAGAGGAATAGGGATAATAATAATAGTAACAAGAATAATAATAACAGGTATAGCGATAATAATAATAGTAATAAGGATAATAATAATAGTTATAAGGATAATAATAATAGTAATATGAATAAGAACAATAGTTATAAGGATAAAGCCAAGAGTAATACGGATAGTCAGAAAAGAATAAGGATAATAATAACAGTTATGTCGATAATAATAATAATAATAAGGGTAATAATAATAGTTATAAGGATAAAGGCAATAGTAATACAGACAGTAACAATAGATAAAGGATAATAATAACAGTTAAAGCGATAATAATAATAATAATAATAAAGACAATAATAATAGTTACAAGGATAAAGACAAGAGGAATAGGGATAATAATAATAGTAATAGGAATAATAATAACAGTTATAGCGATAATAATAATAATAATAATAAGGATAATGATAATAGTTATAAGGATAAAGACATGGGGAATGGGGATAATAATAGTAATAACAGTAATAGTGATAATAATAACATTTATAGCGATAATAATAATAATAATAATAAGGATAATGATAATAGTTATAAGGATAAAGACATGGGGAATGGGGATAATAATATTAGTAATAAGAATAGTAATAACAGTAATAGTGATAATAATAACATTTATAGCGATAATAATAATAGATATAAGTATAGGAATAACAGTTATAAGGATAAAGACAAGAGTAATACGGATAGAAACAATAGAATAAGGATAATAATAACAGTTATAGCGATAATAATAATAATAATAAGGGCAATAATAATAGTTATAAGGAGAAAGACAAGAGGAATAGGGATAATAGTAATAGTAACAAGAATAATAATAACAGTTATAGCGATAATAAAAAATAGTAATAAGGATAATAATAATAGTAATATGAATAAGAATAATAGTTATAAGGATAAAGACAAGAGGAATAGGGATAATAATAATAGTACTAGGAATAATAATAACAGTTACAGCGATAATAATAATAATAATATGGATAATGATAATAGTTATAAGGATAAAGACAAGGGGAATAGGGATAATAATAATAGTAATAAGAATAGTAATAACAGTAATAGTGATAATAATAACATTTCAGCGATAATAATAATAGATATAAGTATAGGAATAACATTTATAAGGATAAAGAGAAGAGTAATACGGATAGTAATAATAGAACAAGGACAATAATAACAGTTATAGCGATAATAATAATAATAATAAGGACAATAATAATAGTTATAAGGATAAAGACAAGAGGAATAGGGATAATAATAACAGTAATAAGAATAGTAATAACAGTAATAGTGATAATAATAACATTTCAGCGATAATAATAATAGATATAAGTATAGGAATAACATTTATAAGGATAAAGAGAAGAGTAATACGGATAGTAATAATAGAACAAGGACAATAATAACAGTTATAGCGATAATAATAATAATAATAAGGACAATAATAATAGTTATAAGGATAAAGACAAGAGGAATAGGGATAATAATAACAGTAATAAGAATAATATTAACAGTTATAGCGCTAATAATAATAGCAATAAGGATAATAATAATAGTTATAAGGATAAAGGCAATAGTAATACAGACAGTCTCAATAGATAAAGGATAATAATAACAGTTAAAGCGATAATAATAATAATAAAGACAATAATAATAGTTATAAGGATAAAGACAACAGGAATGGGATAATAATAATAGTAATAAGAATAATAATAACAGTTACAGCTATAATAATAATAATAATAAGGATAATAATAACAGTTATAAGGATAAAGACAAGGGAATAGGGATAATAATAATTGTAATAAGAATAGTAATAACAGTAATAGTGATAATAATAATAGATATAAGTATAGGAATAACAGTTATAAGGATAAAGAGAAGAGTAATACGGATAGTAATAGAAGAACAAGGACAATAATAACAGTTATAGCCATAATAATAATAATAATAATAAGGATAATAATAATAGTTATAAGGATAAAGACAAGAGTAATACGAATAGTAACAATAGAATAAGGATAGTAATAATAGTTATAAGGATAAAGGCAAGAGTAATACGGATAGTAACAATAGAATAAGGATAATAATAACAGTTATATCGATAATAATAGTAATAAGAAGGATAATAATATTAGTTATAAGAATCAAGACAAGAGGAATAGGGATAGTAATAATAGAATAAGGATAATAATAACATTTATAGCGATAATAATAATAGTGATAAGGATAAAGACAAGAGGAATAGGGATAGTAATAAAAGAATATTGATAATAATAACAGTTATTAGAGATAATAATAATGGTAATAAGGATAATAATAAAAGTTATAAGGATAAAGGCAAGAGTAATACGGATAGTAACAATAGAATAAGGATAGTAATAAAAGTTATAAGGATAAAGGCAAGAGTAATACGAATATTAATGATGGAATAAGTATAATAATAACAGTTATAGCGACAATAATAATAGTAACAAAAATAATAATAACAGTTATAGCGATAATAATAATAGTTATAAGGATAAAGACAAGAGTCATACGGATAGTAACAGTAGAATAAGGATAATAATAACAGTTATGGCGATAATAATAATAATAATAAGGATAAAAATAATAGTTATACCGATAATAATAATAATAATAAGGATAATAATAATAGTTATGAGTATGAAGACAAGAGTAATACGGATAGTAACAATAGAATAAGGATAGTAATAATAGTTATAAGGATAAAGGCAAGAGTAATACGGATAGTAACAATAGAATAAGGATAATAATAGCAGTTATATCGATAATAATATTAAGGATAATAATAATAGTTATAAAGATAAAGACAAGAGGAATAGGGATAATAATAATAGTAATAAGGATAAAGACAAGAGGAATAGGGATAGTAATAATAGAATAAAGATAATAGTAACAGTTATATCGATAATAATAGTAATAAGAAGGATAATAATAATAGTTATAAGAATCAAGACAAGACGAGTAGGGATAGTAATAACAGAATAAGGATAATAATAACACTTATAGCGATAATAATAATAGTAATAAGGATAAAGACAAGAGGAATAGGGATAGTAACAGTAGAATAAGAATAATAGTAACAGTTATAGCAATAATAATAATAATAATAAGGATAATAATAATAGTTATAAGGATAAAGACAAGAGTAATACGAATAGTAACAATAGAATAAGGATAGTAATAATAGTTATAAGGATAAAGGCAAGAGTAATACGGATAGTAACCATTGAATAAGGATAATAATAACAGTTATATCGATAATAATAATAATAATAAGGATAATAATAACAGTTATAGCCATAATAATAATAATAATAAGGATAATAATAAAAGTTATTAGGATAAAGACAAGAGGAATAGGAATAGTAACAGTAGAATAAGAATAGTAATAATAGTTATAAAGATAAAGGCAAGAGTAATACGGATAGTAACAGTAGAATAAAAATAATAGTAACAGTTATAGCGATAATAATAATAATAATAAGGATAATAATAATAGTTATAAGGATAAAGACAAGAGTAATACGAATAGTAACAATAGAATAAATATAGTAATAATAGTTATAAGGATAAAGGCAAGAGTAATACGGATAGTAACCATAGAATAAAGATAGTAATAATAATTATACGGATAATAGCAAGAGTAATACGGATAGTAACAATAGAATAAGGATAATAATAACAGTTATGGCGATAATAATAATAATAATAAGGATAAAAATATTAGTTATACCGATAATAATAATAATAATAATAAGGATAATAATAATAGTTATAAGGATAAAGACAAGAGTAATACGGATATTAACAATAGAATAAGGATAGTAATAATAATTATAAGGATAAAGGGAAGAGTAATACGGATAGTAACCATAGAATAAGGATAATAATAACAGTTATATCGATAATAATAATAATAATAAGGATAATAATAACAGTTATAGCGATAATAATAATAATAATAAGGATAATAATAAAAGTTATTAGGATAAAGACAAGAGGAATAGGAATAGTAACAGTAGAATAAGAATAGTAATAATAGTTATAAGGATAAAGGCAAGAGTAATACGGATAGTAACAATAGAATAAGGATAATAATAACAGTTATATCGATAATAATAGTAATAATAAGGATAATAATAACAGTTATAAGGATAAAGACAAGAGTCATACGGATAGTAACATTAGAATAAGGATAATAATAATAGTAATAAGAATAATAATAACAGTTATAGCGATAATAATAATAGTTATAAGGATAAAGACAAGAGTAATACGGATAGTAACAACCGAATAAGGATAGTAATAATAGTTATAAGGATAAAGGCAAGAGTAATACGGATAGTAACCATAGAATAAGGATAATAATAACAGTAATATCGATAATAATAATAATAATAAGGATAATAATAACAGTTATAGCCATAATAATAATAATAATAAGGATAATAATAAAAGTTATTAGGATAAAGACAAGAGGAATAGGAATAGTAACAGTAGAATAAGAATAGTAATAATAGTTATAAAGATAAAGGCAAGAGTAATACGGATAGTAACAGTAGAATAAAAATAATAGTAACAGTTATAGCGATAATAATAATAATAATAAGGATAATAATAATAGTTATAAGGATAAAGACAAGAGTAATACGAATAGTAACAATAGAATAAATATAGTAATAATAGTTATAAGGATAAAGGCAAGAGTAATACGGATAGTAACCATAGAATAAAGATAGTAATAATAGTTATACGGATAATAGCAAGAGTAATACGGATAGTAACAATAGAATAAGGATAATAATAACAGTTATATCGATAATAATAGTAATAAGGAGGATAATAATAATAGTTATAAGAATCAAGACAAGAGGAATAGGGATAGTAATAACAGAATAAGGATAATAATAACATTTATAGCGATAATAATAATAGTAAATAGGATAAAGACAAGAGGAATAGGGATAGTAATAATAGAATAAAGATAATAATAACAGTTATAGAGATAATAATAATCGTAATACGGATAATAATAAAAGTTATAAGGATAAAGGCAAGAGTAATACGGATAGTAACAGTAGAATAAGAATAATAGTAACAGTTATAGCGATAATAATAATAATAATAAGGATAATAATAATAGTTATAAGGATAAAGACAAGAGTAATACGAATAGTAACAATAGAACAAGGATAGTAATAATAGTTATAAGGATAAAGGCAAGAGTAATACGGATAGTAACCATAG
>CAMAOC010000401.1:0-46666 GCA_945859555.1 Megachile ligniseca
TTATTACTATCCCTATTAGTCTTGTCTTTATCCTTATAACTATGATTATCGCTATAACTATTATTATTATCGCTATGACTGTTATTATTATCCTTATTGTATTATTAATATCCCTATTACTCTTGTCTTTATCCTTATAACTATTATTATTATCTTTATTACTAATATTATTATCGCTATAACTATTATTATTATCGCTATAACTATTATTATTATCGCTATGACTGTTATTATTATCCTTATTCTATTATTATTATCGCTATAACTATTATTATTATCCTTATTACTATTACTATCACTATCCCTATTACTCTTGTCTCTATCCTGATAACTATTATTATTTCCCTTATTACTATTATTATTATCCTTATTACTATTATTATTATCGCTAAAACTGTTATTATTATACTTATTCTATTATTACTATCCCTATTACTCTTGTCTTTATCCTGATAATTATTATTACTTCCCTTATTACTATTATTATTATCGCTATAACTGTTATTATTATCCTTACTACTATTATTACTAGCACTATAACTATTATTATTATCCTTATTACTATTATTATTATCGCAATGACTGTTATTATTATCCTTATTCTATTATTACTATCCCTCTTACTCTTGTCTTTATCCTTGTAACTATTATTATTATCCTTATTACTATGATTATTATCGCTATAACTATTATTATTATCCTTATTACTATTATTATTAGCACTATAACTATTATTATTATCCTTATTACTATTCTTATTCGCACTATAACTATTATTATTATCCTTATTACTATTATTATTATCGCTCTAACTATTATTATTATCCTTACTACTATTATTATTATTATCGCTATGACTGTTATTATTATCCTTATTCTATTATTACTATCCCTATTACTCTTGTCTTTATCCTTGTATCTATTATTATTATCCTTATTACTATTATTATCAACGCTATAACTATTATTATTATCGCTATGACTGTTATTATTATCCTTATTCTATTATTATTATCGCTATAACTATTATTATTGTCCTTATTACTATTATTATTATTGCTATAACTGTTATTATTATCCTTATTACTATTATTATTAGCACTATAACTATTATTATTATCCTTATTACTATTATTATTATCGCTATGACTGTTATTATTATACTTATTCTATTATTCCTATCCCTATTAGTCTTGTCTTTATCCTTATAACTATGATTATCGCTATAACTATTATTATTATCGCTATGACTGTTATTATTATCCTTATTGTATTATTAATATCCCTATTACTCTTGTCTTTATCCTTATAACTATTATTATTATCCTTATTACTAATATTATTATCGCTATAACTATTATTATTATCGCTATAACTATTATTATTATCGCTATGACTGTTATTATTATCCTTATTCTATTATTATTATCGCTATAACTATTATTATTATCCTTATTACTATTACTATCACTATCCCTATTACTCTTGTCTCTATCCTTATAACTATTATTATTTCCCTTATTACTATTATTATTATCCTTATTACTATTATTATTATCGCTAAAACTGTTATTATTATACTTATTCTATTATTACTATCCCTATTACTCTTGTCTTTATCCTGATAATTATTATTACTTCCCTTATTACTATTATTATTATCGCTATAACTGTTATTATTATCCTTACTACTATTATTACTAGCACTATAACTATTATTATTATCCTTATTACTATTATTATTATCGCAATGACTGTTATTATTATACTTATTCTATTATTACTATCCCTATTATTCTTCTCTTTATCCTTGTAACTATTATTATTATCCTTATTACTGTTATTATTATCGCTATAACTATTATTATTATCCTTATTCTATTATTACTATCCCTATTACTCTTGTCTCTATCCTTATAACTATTATTATTATGCTTATTACTATTATTATTATCGCTATAACTATTATTATTATCCTTACTACTATTATTATTATCGCTATGACTGTTATTATTATCCTTATTCTATTATTACTATCCCTATTACTCTTCTCTTTATCCTTGTAACTATTAGTATTATCCTTATTACTATGATTATTATCGCTATAACTATTATTATTATCCTTATTACTATTATTATTAGCACTATAACTATTATTATTATCCTTATTACTTTTATTATTCGCACTATAACTATTATTATTATCCTTATTACTATTATTATTATCGCTCTAACTATTATTATTATCCTTACTACTATTATTATTATTATCGCTATGACTGTTATTATTATCCTTATTCTATTATTACTATCCCTATTACTCTTGTCTTTATCCTTGTATCTATTATTATTATCCTTATTACTATTATTATCAACGCTATAACTATTATTATTATCGCTATGACTGTTATTATTATCCTTATTCTATTATTATTATCGCTATAACTATTATTATTGTCCTTATTACTATTATTATTATCGCTATGACTGTTATTATTATACTTATTCTATTATTCCTATCCCTATTAGTCTTGTCTTTATCCTTATAACTATGATTATCGCTATAACTATTATTATTATCGCTATGACTGTTATTATTATCCTTATTGTATTATTAATATCCCTATTACTCTTGTCTTTATCCTTATAACTATTATTATTATCCTTATTACTAATATTATTATCGCTATAACTATTATTATTATCGCTATAACTATTATTATTATCGCTATGACTGTTATTATTATCCTTATTCTATTATTATTATCGCTATAACTATTATTATTATCCTTATTACTATTACTATCACTATCCCTATTACTCTTGTCTCTATCCTTATAACTATTATTATTTCCCTTATTACTATTATTATTATCGCTAAAACTGTTATTATTATCCTTACTACTATTATTACTAGCACTATAACTATTATTATTATCCTTATTACTATTATTATTATCGCTATGACTGTTATTATTATACTTATTCTATTATTCCTATCCCTATTAGTCTTGTCTTTATCCTTATAACTATGATTATCGCTATAACTATTATTATTATCGCAATGACTGTTATTATTATACTTATTCTTTTATTACTATCCCTATTATTCTTCTCTTTATCCTTGTAACTATTATTATTCTCCTTATTACTGTTATTATTATCGCTATAACTATTATTATTATCGCTATGACTGTTATTATTATCCTTATTCTATTATTACTATCCCTATTACTCTTGTCTCTATCCTTATAACTATTATTATTATGCTTATTACTATTATTATTATCCTTACTACTATTATTATTATCGCTATGACTGTTATTATTATCCTTATTCTATTATTACTATCCCTATTACTCTTCTCTTTATCCTTGTAACTATTATTATTATCCTTATTACTATGATTATTATCGCTATAACTATTATTATTATCCTTATTACTATTATTATTAGCACTATAACTATTATTATTATCCTTATTACTATTATTATTCGCACTATAACTATTATTATTATCCTTATTACTATTATTATTATCGCTCTAACTATTATTATTATCCTTACTACTATTATTATTATTATCGCTATGACTGTTATTATTATCCTTATTACTATTATTATTATCGCTACGACTGTTATTGTTATACTTATTCTGTTATTACTATCCCCATTACTCTTGGCTTTATCCTTATAACTATTATTGTTATGCTTATTACTATTATTATTAGCACTAAAACTTGTATTATTATCCTTATTACTCTTATTATTATCGCTATGACTGCTACTATTATACTTATTCTATTATTACTATCCCTATTACTCTTGTCTCTATCCTTATAACTATTACTATTATCCTTATTACTATTAATATTATCGCTCTAACTATTATTATTATCCTTACCACTATTATTATTATTATCGCTATGACTGCTATTATTATCCTTATTCTATTATTACTATCCCTATTACTCTTGTCTTTATCCTTGTAACTATTATTATTATCCTTATTACTATTATTATTACCGCTATAACTATTATTATTATCGCTATGACTGTTATTATTATCCTTATTCTATTATTACTATTCCTATTACTCTTGTCTCTATCCTTATAACTATTATTATTATGCATATTACTATTATTATTATCGCTATAACTATTATTATTATCCTTACTACTATTATTATTATCGCTATGACTATTATTATTATACTTATTCTATTATTACTATCCCTATTACTTTTGTCTTTATCCTTATAACTATTATTATTATCGCTATAACTATTATTATTATCCTTATTACTATTATTACTAGCACTATAACTATTATTATTATCCTTATTACTATTATTATTATCGCTATGACTGTTATTATTATACTTATTCTATTATTAATATCCCTATTACTCTTGTCTTTATCCTGATAATTATTATTATTTCCCTTATTACTATTATTATTATCGCTATAACTGTTATTATTATCCTTATTCTATTATTACTATTCCTATTACTCTTGTCTCTATCCTTATAACTATTATTATTATCCTTATTACTATTATTATTATCGCTACGACTGTTATTGTTATACTTATTCTGTTATTGCTATCCCTATTACTCTTGTCTTTATCCTTATAACTATTATTGTTATGCTTATTACTATTATTATTAGCACTAAAACTTGTATTATTATCCTTATTACTCTTATTATTATCGCTATGACTGCTATTATTATACTTATTCTATTATTACTATCCCTATTACTCTTGTCTCTATCCTTATAACTATTACTATTATCCTTATTACTATTAATATTATCGCTCTAACTATTATTATTATCCTTACCACTATTATTATTATTATCGCTATGACTGCTATTATTATCCTTATTCTATTATTACTATCCCTATTACTCTTGTCTTTATCCTTGTAACTATTATTATTATCCTTATTACTATTATTATTACCGCTATAACTATTATTATTATCGCTATGACTGTTATTATTATCCTTATTCTATTATTACTATTCCTATTACTCTTGTCTCTATCCTTATAACTATTATTATTATGCATATTACTATTATTATTATCGCTATAACTATTATTATTATCCTTACTACTATTATTATTATCGCTATGACTATTATTATTATACTTATTCTATTATTACTATCCCTATTACTTTTGTCTTTATCCTTATAACTATTATTATTATCGCTATAACTATTATTATTATCCTTATTACTATTATTACTAGCACTATAACTATTATTATTATCCTTATTACTATTATTATTATCGCTATGACTGTTATTATTATACTTATTCTATTATTAATATCCCTATTACTCTTGTCTTTATCCTGATAATTATTATTATTTCCCTTATTACAATTATTATTATCGCTATAACTATTATTATTATCCTTATTACTATTATTATTATCGCTACGACTGTTATTATTATGCTTATTCTGTTATTACTATCCGTATTACTCTTGTCTTTATCCTGATAATTATTATTATTTCCCTTATTACTATTATTATTATCGCTATAACTGTTATTATTATCCTTATTCTATTATTACTATTCCTATTACTCTTGTCTCTATCCTTATAACTATTATTATTATCGCTATGACTGTTATTATTATCCTTATTCTATTATTACTATCCCTATTACTCTTCTCTTTATCCTTGTAACTATTATTATTATCCTTATTACTATTATTATTATCGCTATAACTATTATTATTATCGCTATGACTGTTATTATTATCCTTATTCTACTATTACTATCCCTATTACTCTTGTCTTTATCCTTATAACTATTATTATTATGCGTATTACTATTATTATTATCGCTATAACTATTATTATTATCCTTACTACTATTATTATTATCGCTATGACTGTTATTATTATCCTTATTCTATTATTACTATCCCTATTACTCTTCTCTTTATCCTTATAACTATCAGTATTAACCTTATTACTATTAGTATTATCGCTATAACTATTACTATTATCCTTATTACTATTATTATTAGCACTATAACTATTATTATTATCCTTATTACTATTATTATTCGCACTATAACTATTATTATTATCCTTATTACTATTATTATTATCGCTCTAACTATTATTATTATCCTTACTACTATTATTATTATTATCGCTATGACTGTTATTATTATCCTTATTCTATTATTACTATCCCTATTACTCTTGTCTTTATCCTTATAACTATTATTATTATCCTTATTACTATTATTATTATCGCTATAACTATTATTATTATCGCTATGACTATTATTATTATCCTTATTACTATTATTACTAGCACTATAACTGTTATTATTATCCTAATTACTATTATTATTATCGCTACGACTGTTATTATTATACTTATTCTATTATTACTATCCCTATTACTCTTGTCTTTATCCTTATAACTATTATTATTTCCCTCATTACTATTATTATTATCATTATAACTGTTATTATTATCCTTATTACTACTATTATTATCTCTATAACTATTATCGGTATCCTCATTACTATTATTATTATTATCGCTAGGACGGTTATTATTATACTTATTCTATTATTACTATCCCTATTACTCTTGTCTTTATCCTGATAATTATTATTATTTCCCTTATTACTATTATTATTATCGCTATAACTGTTATTATTATCCTTGTGACTAGTATTATCAGCACTATAACTATTATGTATATCCTTATTACTATTATTATTCGCACTATAACTATTATTATTATCCTTATTACTATTATTATTATCGCTACGACTGTTATTGTTATACTTATTCTGTTATTACTATCCCTATTACTCTTGTCTTTATCCTTATAACTATTATTGTTATGCTTATTACTATTATTATTAGCACTAAAACTTGTATTATTATCCTTATTACTCTTATTATTATCGCTATGACTGCTATTATTATACTTATTCTATTATTACTATCCCTATTACTCTTGTCTCTATCCTTATAACTATTATTATTATCCTTATTACTATTATTATTATCGCTCTAACTATTATTATTATCCTTACCACTACTATTATTATTATCGCTATGACTGTTATTATTATCCTTATTCTATTATTACTATCCCTATTACTCTTGTCTTTATCCTTGTAACTATTATTATTATCCTTATTACTATTATTATTATCGCTATAACTATTATTATTATCGCTATGACTGTTATTATTATCCTTATTCTATTATTACTATTCCTATTACTGTTGTCTCTATCCTTATAACTATTATTATTATGCTTATTACTATTATTATTATCGCTATAACTATTATTATTATCCTTACTACTATTATTATTATCGCTATGACTGTAATTATTATCCTTATTGTATTATTACTATCCCTATTACTTTTGTCTTTATCCTTATAACTATTATTATTTCCCTTATTACTATTATTATTATCGCTATAACTATTATTATTATCCTTATTACTATTATTACTAGCACTATAACTGTTATTATTATCCTTATTACTATTATTATTATCGCTATGACTATTATTATTATACTTATTCTATTATTACTATACCTATTACTTTTGTCTTTATCCTTATAACTATTATTATTATCGCTATAACTATTATTATTATCCTTATTACTATTATTACTAGCACTATAACTATTATTATTATCCTTATTACTATTATTATTATCGCTATGACTGTTATTATTATACTTATTCTATTATTAATATCCCTATTACTCTTGTCTTTATCCTGATAATTATTATTATTTCCCTTATTACAATTATTATTATCGCTATAACTATTATTATTATCCTTATTACTATTATTATTATCGCTAAAGCTGTTATTATTATACTTATTCTATTATTACTATCCCTATTACTTTTGTCTTTATCCTTATAACTATTATTATTTCCCTTATTACTATTATTATTATCGCTATAACTATTATTATTATCCTTATTACTATTATTACTAGCACTATAACTGTTATTATTAACCTTATTACTATTATTATTATCGCTATGACTGTTATTATTATACTTATTCTATTATTACTATCCCAATTACTCTTGTCTTTATCCTGATAATTATTATTATTTCCCTTATTACTATTATTATTATCGCTATAACTGTTATTATTATCCTTATTACTAGTATTATTAGCACTATAACTATTATGTATCTCCTTATTACTATTATTATTCGCACTATAACTATTATTATTATCCTTAATACTATTATTATTATCGCTACGACTGTTATTATTATACTTATTCTGTTATTACTATCCGTATTACTCTTGTCTTTATCCTGATAATTATTATTATTTCCCTTATTACTATTATTATTATCGCTATAACTGTTATTATTATCCTTATTACTATTATTACTAGCACTATAACTATTATTATTATCCTTATTACTATTATTACTAGCACTATAACTATTATTATTATCCTTATAACTATTATTATTATCGCTATGACTGTTATTATTATACTTATTCTATTATTACTATCCCTATTACTCTTGTCTTTATCCTTGTAACCATTATTATTATCCTTATTACTATTATTATTATCGCTATGACTGTTATTATTATCCTTATTCTATTATTACTATTCCTATTACTCTTGTCTCTATCCTTATAACTATTATTATTATTGCTATAACTATTATTATTATCCTTACTACTATTATTATTATCGCTATGACTGTTATTATTATCCTTATTCTATTATTACTATCCCTATTACTTTTGTCTTTATCCTTATAACTATTATTATTTCCCTTATTACTATTATTATTATCGCTATAACTATTATTATTATCCTTATTACTATTATTACTAGCACTATAACTGTTATTATTATCCTTATTACTTTTATTATTATCGCTATGACTGTTATTATTATACTTATTCTATTATTACTATCCCTATTACTCTTGTCTTTATCCTTATAATTTTTATTATTTCCCTTATTACGATTATTATTATCGCTATAACTGTTATTATTATCCTTATTACTAGTATTATTAGGACTATAACTATTATGTATCTCCTTATTACTATTATTATTCGCACTATAACTATTATTATTATCCTTATTACTATTATTATTATCGCTACGACTGTTATTATTATACTTATTCTGTTATTACTATCCGTATTACTCTTGTCTTTATCCTGATAATTATTATTATTTCCCTTATTACTATTATTATTATCGCTATAACTGTTATTATTATCCTTATTACTATTATTACTAGCACTATAACTATTATTATTATCCTTATTACTATTATTACTAGCACTATAACTATTATTATTATCCTTATTACTATTATTATTATCGCTATGACTGTTATTATTATACTTATTCTATTATTACTATCCCTATTACTCTTGTCTTTATCCTTATAACCATTATTATTATCCTTATTACTATTATTACTAGCACTGTAACTGTTATTATTATCCTTATTCTATTATTACTATCCCTATTACTCTTGTCTTTATCCTTATAACTATTATTATTATCGCTATAACTATTATTATTATCGCTATGACTGTAATTATTATCCTTATTGTATTATTACTATCCCTATTACTTTTTCTTTATCCTTATAACTATTATTATTATCCTTATTACTATTATTACTAGCACTGTAACTGTTATTATTATCCTTATTCTATTTTTACTATCCCTATTACTCTTGTCTTTATCCTTATAACTATTATTACTATCGCTATAACTATTATTATTATCGCTATGACTGTAATTATTATCCTTATTGTATTATTACTATCCCTATTACTTTTGTCTTTATCCTTATAACTATTATTATTTCCCTTATTACTATTATTATTATCGCTATAACTATTATTATTATCCTTATTACTATTATTACTAGCACTATAACTGTTATTATTAACCTTATTACTATTATTATTATCGCTATGACTGTTATTATTATACTTATTCTATTATTACTATCCCAATTACTCTTGTCTTTATCCTGATAATTATTATTATTTCCCTTATTACTATTATTATTATCGCTATAACTGTTATTATTATCCTTATTACTAGTATTATTAGCACTATAACTATTATGTATCTCCTTATTACTATTATTATTCGCACTATAACTATTATTATTATCCTTATTACTATTATTAATATCGCTACGACTGTTATTATTATACTTATTCTGTTATTACTATCCGTATTACTCTTGTCTTTATCCTGATAATTATTATTATTTCCCTTATTACTATTATTATTATCGCTATAACTGTTATTATTATCCTTATTACTATTATTACTAGCACTATAACTATTATTATTATCCTTATTACTATTATTACTAGCACTATAACTATTATTATTATCCTTATTTCTATTATTATTATCGCTATGACTGTTATTATTATACTTATTCTATTATTACTATCCCTATTACTCTTGTCTTTATCCTTATAACCATTATTATTATCCTTATTACTATTATTACTAGCACTGTAACTGTTATTATTATCCTTATTCTATTATTACTATCCCTATTACTCTTGTCTTTATCCTTATAACTATTATTATTATCGCTATGACTGTAATTATTATCCTTATTGTATTATTACTATCCCTATTACTTTTTCTTTATCCTTATAACTATTATTATTATCCTTATTACTATTATTACTAGCACTGTAACTGTTATTATTATCCTTATTCTATTATTACTATCCCTATTACTCTTGTCTTTATCCTTATAACTATTATTACTATCGCTATAACTATTATTATTATCGCTATGACTGTAATTATTATCCTTATTGTATTATTACTATCCCTATTACTTTTGTCTTTATCCTTATAACTATTATTATTTCCCTTATTACTATTATTATTATCGCTATAACTATTATTATTATCCTTATTACTATTATTACTAGCACTATAACTGTTATTATTAACCTTATTACTATTATTATTATCGCTATGACTGTTATTATTATACTTATTCTATTATTACTATCCCAATTACTCTTGTCTTTATCCTGATAATTATTATTATTTCCCTTATTACTATTATTATTATCGCTATAACTGTTATTATTATCCTTATTACTAGTATTATTAGCACTATAACTATTATGTATCTCCTTATTACTATTATTATTCGCACTATAACTATTATTATTTCCCTTATTACTATTATTATTATCGCTATAACTGTTATTATTATCCTTATTACTAGTATTATTAGCACTATAACTATTATGTATCTCCTTATTACTATTATTATTCGCACTATAACTATTATTATTATCCTTATTACTATTATTATTATCGCTATGACTGTAATTATTATCCTTATTGTATTATTACTATCCCTATTACTTTTGTCTTTATCCTTATAACTATTATTATTTCCCTTATTACTATTATTATTATCGCTATAACTATTATTATTATCCTTATTACTATTATTACTAGCACTATAACTGTTATTATTAACCTTATTACTATTATTATTATCGCTATGACTGTTATTATTATACTTATTCTATTATTACTATCCCAATTACTCTTGTCTTTATCCTGATAATTATTATTATTTCCCTTATTACTATTATTATTATCGCTATAACTGTTATTATTATCCTTATTACTAGTATTATTAGCACTATAACTATTATGTATCTCCTTATTACTATTATTATTCGCACTATAACTATTATTATTATCCTTATTACTATTATTAATATCGCTACGACTGTTATTATTATACTTATTCTGTTATTACTATCCGTATTACTCTTGTCTTTATCCTGATAATTATTATTATTTCCCTTATTACTATTATTATTATCGCTATAACTGTTATTATTATCCTTATTACTATTATTACTAGCACTATAACTATTATTATTATCCTTATTACTATTATTACTAGCACTATAACTATTATTATTATCCTTATTACTATTATTATTATCGCTATGACTGTTATTATTATACTTATTCTATTATTACTATCCCTATTACTCTTGTCTTTATCCTTATAACCATTATTATTATCCTTATTACTATTATTACTAGCACTGTAACTGTTATTATTATCCTTATTCTATTATTACTATCCCTATTACTCTTGTCTTTATCCTTATAACTATTATTATTATCGCTATAACTATTATTATTATCGCTATGACTGTAATTATTATCCTTATTGTATTATTACTATCCCTATTACTTTTTCTTTATCCTTATAACTATTATTATTATCCTTATTACTATTATTACTAGCACTGTAACTGTTATTATTATCCTTATTCTATTATTACTATCCCTATTACTCTTGTCTTTATCCTTATAACTATTATTACTATCGCTATAACTATTATTATTATCGCTATTACTGTAATTATTATCCTTATTGTATTATTACTATCCCTATTACTTTTGTCTTTATCCTTATAACTATTATTATTTCCCTTATTACTATTATTATTATCGCTATAACTATTATTATTATCCTTATTACTATTATTACTAGCACTATAACTGTTATTATTAACCTTATTACTATTATTATTATCGCTATGACTGTTATTATTATACTTATTCTATTATTACTATCCCAATTACTCTTGTCTTTATCCTGATAATTATTATTATTTCCCTTATTACTATTATTATTATCGCTATAACTGTTATTATTATCCTTATTACTAGTATTATTAGCACTATAACTATTATGTATCTCCTTATTACTATTATTATTCGCACTATAACTATTATTATTATCCTTATTACTATTATTATTATCGCTACGACTGTTATTATTATACTTATTCTGTTATTACTATCCGTATTACTCTTGTCTTTATCCTGATAATTATTATTATTTCCCTTATTACTATTATTATTATCGCTATAACTGTTATTATTATCCTTATTACTATTATTACTAGCACTATAACTATTATTATTATCCTTATTACTATTATTACTAGCACTATAACTATTATTATTATCCTTATTACTATTATTATTATCGCTATGACTGTTATTATTATACTTATTCTATTATTACTATCCCTATTACTCTTGTCTTTATCCTTGTAACCATTATTATTATCCTTATTACTATTATTATTATCGCTATAACTATTATTATTATCGCTATGACTGTTATTATTATCCTTATTCTATTATTACTATTCCTATTACTCTTGTCTCTATCCTTATAACTATTATTATTATGCTTATTACTATTATTATTATTGCTATAACTATTATTATTATCCTTACTACTATTATTATTATCGCTATGACTGTTATTATTATCCTTATTCTATTATTACTATCCCTATTACTTTTGTCTTTATCCTTATAAATATTATTATTTCCCTTATTACTATTATTATTATCGCTATAACTATTATTATTATCCTTATTACTATTATTACTAGCACTATAACTGTTATTATTATCCTTATTACTATTATTATTATCGCTATGACTATTATTATTATCCTTATTCTATTATTACTATCCCTATTACTCTTGTCTTTATCCTGATAATTATTATTATTTCCCTTATTACAATTATTATTACCGCTATAACTATTATTATTATCCTGATTACTATTATTATTATCGCTAAAACTGTTATTATTATACTTATTCTATTATTACTATCCCTATTACTCTTGTCTTTATCCTGATAATTATTATTACTTCCCTTATTACTATTATTATTATCGCTATAACTGTTATTATTATCCTTACTACTATTATTACTAGCACTATAACTATTATTATTATCCTTATTACTATTATTATTATCGCAATGACTGTTATTATTATACTTATTCTATTATTACTATCCCTATTACTCTTGTCTCTATCCTTATAACTATTATTATTATCCTTATTACTATTATTATTATCGCTCTAACTATTATTATTATCCTTACCACTATTATTATTATTATCGCTATGACTGTTATTATTATCCTTATTCTATTATTACTATCCCTATTACTCTTGTCTTTATCCTTGTAACTATTATTATTATCCTTATTACTATTATTATTATCGCTATAACTATTATTATTATTGCTATGACTGTTATTATTATCCTTATTCTATTATTACTATTCCTATTACTGTTGTCTCTATCCTTATAACTATTATTATTATGCTTATTACTATTATTATTATCGCTATAACTATTATTATTATCCTTACTACTATTATTATTATCGCTATGACTGTTATTATTATCCTTATTCTATTATTACTATCCCTATTACTTTTGTCTTTATCCTTATAAATATTATTATTTCCCTTATTACTATTATTATTATCGCTATAACTATTATTATTATCCTTATTACTATTATTACTAGCACTATAACTGTTATTATTATCCTTATTACTATTATTATTATCGCTATGACTATTATTATTATACTTATTCTATTATTACTATACCTATTACTTTTGTCTTTATCCTTATAACTATTATTATTATCGCTATAACTATTATTATTATCCTTATTACTATTATTACTAGCACTATAACTATTATTATTATCCTTATTACTATTATTATTATCGCTATGACTGTTATTATTATACTTATTCTATTATTAATATCCCTATTACTCTTGTCTTTATCCTGATAATTATTATTATTTCCCTTATTACAATTATTATTATCGCTATAACTATTATTATTATCCTTATTACTATTATTATTATCGCTAAAGCTGTTATTATTATACTTATTCTATTATTACTATCCCTATTACTTTTGTCTTTATCCTTATAACTATTATTATTTCCCTTATTACTATTATTATTATCGCTATAACTATTATTATTATCCTTATTACTATTATTACTAGCACTATAACTGTTATTATTATCCTTATTACTTTTATTATTATCGCTATGACTGTTATTATTATACTTATTCTATTATTACTATCCCTATTACTCTTGTCTTTATCCTTATAATTATTATTATTTCCCTTATTACGATTATTATTATCGCTATAACTGTTATTATTATCCTTATTACTAGTATTATTAGGACTATAACTATTATGTATCTCCTTATTACTATTATTATTCGCACTATAACTATTATTATTATCCTTATTACTATTATTATTATCGCTACGACTGTTATTATTATACTTATTCTGTTATTACTATCCGTATTACTCTTGTCTTTATCCTGATAATTATTATTATTTCCCTTATTACTATTATTATTATCGCTATAACTGTTATTATTATCCTTATTACTATTATTACTAGCACTATAACTATTATTATTATCCTTATTACTATTATTACTAGCACTATAACTATTATTATTATCCTTATTACTATTATTATTATCGCTATGACTGTTATTATTATACTTATTCTATTATTACTATCCCTATTACTCTTGTCTTTATCCTTATAACCATTATTATTATCCTTATTACTATTATTACTAGCACTGTAACTGTTATTATTATCCTTATTCTATTATTACTATCCCTATTACTCTTGTCTTTATCCTTATAACTATTATTATTATCGCTATAACTATTATTATTATCGCTATGACTGTAATTATTATCCGTATTGTATTATTACTATCCCTATTACTTTTGTCTTTATCCTTATAACTATTATTATTATCCTTATTACTATTATTACTAGCACTGTAACTGTTATTATTATCCTTATTCTATTATTACTATCCCTATTACTCTTGTCTTTATCCTTATAACTATTATTACTATCGCTATAACTATTATTATTATCGCTATGACTGTAATTATTATCCTTATTGTATTATTACTATCCCTATTACTTTTGTCTTTATCCTTATAACTATTATTATTTCCCTTATTACTATTATTATTATCGCTATAACTATTATTATTATCCTTATTACTATTATTACTAGCACTATAACTGTTATTATTAACCTTATTACTATTATTATTATCGCTATGACTGTTATTATTATACTTATTCTATTATTACTATCCCAATTACTCTTGTCTTTATCCTGATAATTATTATTATTTCCCTTATTACTATTATTATTATCGCTATAACTGTTATTATTATCCTTATTACTAGTATTATTAGCACTATAACTATTATGTATCTCCTTATTACTATTATTATTCGCACTATAACTATTATTATTATCCTTATTACTATTATTATTATCGCTACGACTGTTATTATTATACTTATTCTGTTATTACTATCCGTATTTCTCTTGTCTTTATCCTGATAATTATTATTATTTCCCTTATTACTATTATTATTATCGCTATAACTGTTATTATTATCCTTATTACTATTATTACTAGCACTATAACTATTATTATTATCCTTATTACTATTATTACTAGCACTATAACTATTATTATTATCCTTATTACTATTATTATTATCGCTATGACTGTTATTATTATACTTATTCTATTATTACTATCCCTATTACTCTTGTCTTTATCCTTGTAACCATTATTATTATCCTTATTACTATTATTATTATCGCTATAACTATTATTATTATCGCTATGACTGTTATTATTATCCTTATTCTATTATTACTATTCCTATTACTCTTGTCTCTATCCTTATAACTATTATTATTATTGCTATAACTATTATTATTATCCTTACTACTATTATTATTATCGCTATGACTGTTATTATTATCCTTATTCTATTATTACTATCCCTATTACTTTTGTCTTTATCCTTATAACTATTATTATTTCCCTTATTACTATTATTATTATCGCTATAACTATTATTATTATCCTTATTACTATTATTACTAGCACTATAACTGTTATTATTATCCTTATTACTTTTATTATTATCGCTATGACTGTTATTATTATACTTATTCTATTATTACTATCCCTATTACTCTTGTCTTTATCCTTATAATTTTTATTATTTCCCTTATTACGATTATTATTATCGCTATAACTGTTATTATTATCCTTATTACTAGTATTATTAGGACTATAACTATTATGTATCTCCTTATTACTATTATTATTCGCACTATAACTATTATTATTATCCTTATTACTATTATTATTATCGCTACGACTGTTATTATTATACTTATTCTGTTATTACTATCCGTATTACTCTTGTCTTTATCCTGATAATTATTATTATTTCCCTTATTACTATTATTATTATCGCTATAACTGTTATTATTATCCTTATTACTATTATTACTAGCACTATAACTATTATTATTATCCTTATTACTATTATTACTAGCACTATAACTATTATTATTATCCTTATTACTATTATTATTATCGCTATGACTGTTATTATTATACTTATTCTATTATTACTATCCCTATTACTCTTGTCTTTATCCTTATAACCATTATTATTATCCTTATTACTATTATTACTAGCACTGTAACTGTTATTATTATCCTTATTCTATTATTACTATCCCTATTACTCTAGTCTTTATCCTTATAACTATTATTATTATCGCTATAACTATTATTATTATCGCTATGACTGTAATTATTATCCTTATTGTATTATTACTATCCCTATTACTTTTTCTTTATCCTTATAACTATTATTATTATCCTTATTACTATTATTACTAGCACTGTAACTGTTATTATTATCCTTATTCTATTATTACTATCCCTATTACTCTTGTCTTTATCCTTATAACTATTATTACTATCGCTATAACTATTATTATTATCGCTATGACTGTAATTATTATCCTTATTGTATTATTACTATCCCTATTACTCTTGTCTTTATCCTTATAACTATTATTATTTCCCTTATTACTATTATTATTATCGCTATAACTATTATTATTATCCTTATTACTATTATTTCTAGCACTATAACTGTTATTATTAACCTTATTACTATTATTATTATCGCTATGACTGTTATTATTATACTTATTCTATTATTACTATCCCAATTACTCTTGTCTTTATCCTGATAATTATTATTATTTCCCTTATTACTATTATTATTATCGCTATAACTGTTATTATTATCCTTATTACTAGTATTATTAGCACTATAACTATTATGTATCTCCTTATTACTATTATTATTCGCACTATAACTATTATTATTATCCTTATTACTATTATTATTATCGCTACGACTGTTATTATTATACTTATTCTGTTATTACTATCCGTATTACTCTTGTCTTTATCCTGATAATTATTATTATTTCCCTTATTACTATTATTATTATCGCTATAACTGTTATTATTATCCTTATTACTATTATTACTAGCACTATAACTATTATTATTATCCTTATTACTATTATTACTAGCACTATAACTATTATTATTATCCTTATTACTATTATTATTATCGCTATGACTGTTATTATTATACTTATTCTATTATTACTATCCCTATTACTCTTGTCTTTATCCTTGTAACCATTATTATTATCCTTATTACTATTATTATTATCGCTATAACTATTATTATTATCGCTATGACTGTTATTATTATCCTTATTCTATTATTACTATTCCTATTACTCTTGTCTCTATCCTTATAACTATTATTATTATGCTTATTACTATTATTATTATTGCTATAACTATTATTATTATCCTTACTACTATTATTATTATCGCTATGACTGTTATTATTATCCTTATTCTATTATTACTATCCCTATTACTTTTGTCTTTATCCTTATAAATATTATTATTTCCCTTATTACTATTATTATTATCGCTATAACTATTATTATTATCCTTATTACTATTATTACTAGCACTATAACTGTTATTATTATCCTTATTACTATTATTATTATCGCTATGACTATTATTATTATCCTTATTCTATTATTACTATCCCTATTACTCTTGTCTTTATCCTGATAATTATTATTATTTCCCTTATTACAATTATTATTACCGCTATAACTATTATTATTATCCTTATTACTATTATTATTATCGCTAAAACTGTTATTATTATACTTATTCTATTATTACTATCCCTATTACTCTTGTCTTTATCCTGATAATTATTATTACTTCCCTTATTACTATTATTATTATCGCTATAACTATTATTATTATCCTTATTACTATTATTACTAGCACTATAACTGTTATTATTATCCTTATTACTATTATTATTATCGCTATGACTATTATTATTATCCTTATTCTATTATTACTATCCCTATTACTCTTGTCTTTATCCTGATAATTATTATTATTTCCCTTATTACAATTATTATTACCGCTATAACTATTATTATTATCCTTATTACTATTATTATTATCGCTAAAACTGTTATTATTATACTTATTCTATTATTACTATCCCTATTACTCTTGTCTTTATCCTGATAATTATTATTACTTCCCTTATTACTATTATTATTATCGCTATAACTGTTATTATTATCCTTACTACTATTATTACTAGCACTATAACTATTATTATTATCCTTATTACTATTATTATTATCGCAATGACTGTTATTATTATACTTATTCTATTATTACTATCCCTATTACTCTTCTCTTTATCCTTGTAACTATTATTATTATCCTTATTACTATTATTATTATCGCTATAACTATTATTATTATCGCTATGACTATTATTATTATCCTTATTCTACTATTACTATCCCTATTACTCTTGTCTCTATCCTTATAACTATTATTATTATGCGTATTACTATTATTATTATCGCTATAACTATTATTATTATCCTTACTACTATTATTATTATCGCTATGACTGTTATTATTATCCTTATTCTATTATTACTATCCCTATTACTCTTCTCTTTATCCTTATAACTATCAGTATTATCCTTATTACTATTATTATTATCGCTATAACTATTACTATTATCCTTATTACTATTATTATTAGCACTATAACTATTGTTATTATCCTTATTACTATTATTATTCGCACTATAACTATTATTATTATCCTTATTACTATTATTATTATCGCTCTAACTATTATTATTATCCTTACTACTATTATTATTATTATCGCTATGACTGTTATTATTATCCTTATTCTATTATTACTATCCCTATTACTCTTGTCTTTATCCTGATAATTATTATTATTTCCCTTATTACTATTGTTATTATCGCTATAACTGTTATTATTATCCTTATTACTAGTATTATCAGCACTATAACTATTATGTATCTCCTTATTACTATTATTATTCGCACTATAACTATTATTATTATCCTTATTACTATTATTATTATCGCTACGACTGTTATTATTATACTTATTCTGTTATTACTATCCGTATTACTCTTGTCTTTATCCTGATAATTATTATTATTTCCCTTATTACTATTATTATTATCGCTATAACTGTTATTATTATCCTTATTACTATTATTACTAGCACTATAACTATTATTATTATCCTTATTACTATTATTACTAGCACTATAACTATTATTATTATCCTTATTACTATTATTATTATCGCTATGACTGTTATTATTATACTTATTCTATTATTACTATCCCTATTACTCTTGTCTTTATCCTTATAACCATTACTATTATGCTTATTACTATTATTATTATCGCTATGACTGTTATTATTATACTTATTCTATTATTACTATCCCTATTACTCTTGTCTTTACCCTGATAATTATTATTATTTCCCATATTACAATTATTATTGTCGCTATAACTGTTATTATTATCCTTATTACTAGTATTATTAGCACTATAACTATTATGTTTATCCTTATTACTATTATTATTCGCACTAAAACTATTATTATTATCCTTATTACTAGTATTATTAGCACTATAACTATTATGTTTATCCTTATTACTATTATTATTCGCACTATAACTATTATGTTTATCCTTATTACTATTATTATTAGCGCTATAACTATTATTATTATCCTTATTACTATTATTATCGCCACGACTGTTATTATTATCCTTATTCTACTATTACTATCCCTATTACTCTTGTCTCTATTCTTATAACTATTACTATTATCCTTATTACTATTATTATTATCGCTATGACTGTTATTATTATACTTATTCTATTATTACTATCCCTATTACTCTTGTCTTTATCCTTATAACTATTATTATTTCCCTCATTACTATTATTATTATCATTATAACTGTTATTATTATCCTTATTACTACTATTATTATCTCTATAACTATTATCGTTATCCTCATTACTATTATTATTATCGCTATGACTGTTATTATTATCCTTATTCTATTATTACTATCCCTATTACTTTTGTCTTTATCCTTATAAATATTATTATTTCCGTTATTACTATTATTATTATCGCTATAACTATTATTATTATCCTTATTACTATTATTTCTAGCACTATAACTGTTATTATTATCCTTATTACTATTATTATTATCGCTATGACTATTATTATTATACTTATTCTATTATTACTATCCCTATTACTCTTGTCTCTATCCTTATAACTATTATTATTATGCTTACTACTACTATTATTATCGCTATGACTGTTATTATTATCCTTATTCTATTATTACTATCCCTATTACTCTTGTCTTTACCCTGATAATTATTATTATTTCCCATATTACAATTATTATTGTCACTATAACTGTTATTATTATCCTTATTACTAGTATTATTAGCACTATAACTACTACGTTTATCCTTATTACTATTATTATTCGCACCATAAATATTATGTTTATCCTTATTACTATTATTATTAGCGCTTTAGCTATTATTATTATCCTTATTACTATTATTATCGCCACGACTGTTATTATTATCCTTATTCTACTATTACTATCCCTATTACTCTTGTCTCTATACTTATAACTATTATTATTATCCTTATTACTATTATTACTAGCACTATAACTATTATTATTATCCTTATTACTATTATTATTATCGCTATAACTATTATTATTATCGCTATGACTGTTATTATTATCCTTATTCTATTATTATTATCGCTAACACTATTATTATTATCCTTATTACTATTATTATCGCTATGACTGTTATTATTATCCTTATTCTATTATTACTATCCCTATTACTCTTGTCTCTATCCTTATAACTATTATTATTATGCTTACTACTACTATTATTATCGCTATGACTGTTATTATTATCCTTATTCTATTATTACTATCCCTATTACTCTTGTCTTTACCCTGATAATTATTATTATTTCCCATATTACAATTATTATTGTCACTATAACTGTTATTATTATCCTTATTACTAGTATTATTAGCACTATAACTACTACGTTTATCCTTATTACTATTATTATTCGCACCATAAATATTATGTTTATCCTTATTACTATTATTATTAGCGCTTTAGCTATTATTATTATCCTTATTACTATTATTATCGCCACGACTGTTATTATTATCCTTATTCTACTATTACTATCCCTATTACTCTTGTCTCTATACTTATAACTATTATTATTATCCTTATTACTATTATTACTAGCACTATAACTATTATTATTATCCTTATTACTATTATTATTATCGCTATAACTATTATTATTATCGCTATGACTGTTATTATTATCCTTATTCTATTATTATTATCGCTAACACTATTATTATTATCCTTATTACTATTATTATCGCTATGACTGTTATTATTATCCTTATTCTACTATTAGTATCGGTATTACTCTTGTCTCTATCCTTATAACTATTATTAATATGCTTATTACTATTATTATTATCGCTATAACTATTATTGTTATCCTTATTACTAGTATTATCAGCACTATAACTATTATGTGTATCCTTATTACTATTATTATTCGTACTATAAATATTATTATTATCCTTATTACTATTATTACTATCGCTACGACTGTTATTATTATACTTATTCTGTTATTACTATCCCTATTACTCTTCTCTTTATCCTTATAACAATTATTATTCGCACTATAACTATTATTATTATCGCAATGACTGTTATTATTATACTTCTTCTATTATTACTATCCCTATTACTCTTGTCTCTATCCTTATAACTATTATTATTATGCTTACTACTACTATTATTATCGCTATGACTGTTATTATTATCCTTATTCTATTATTACTATCCCTATCACTCTTGTCTTTATCCTTATAACTATTATTATTTCCCTTATTACTACTATTATTATCGCTATAACTATTATTATTATCGCTATGACTGTTATTATTATACTTATTCTATTATTACTATCCCTATTACTCTTGTCTTTATCCTGATAATTATTATTATTTCCCTTATTACTATTATTATTATCGCTGTAACTGTTATTATTATCCTTAATACTAGTATTATTAGCACTATAACTATTATGTATCTCCTTATTACTATTATTATTCGCACTATAACTATTATTATTATCGCAACGACTGTTATTATTATACTTCTTCTATTATTACTATCCCTATTACTCTTGTCTCTATCCTTATAACTATTATTATTATCCTTATTACTATTATTATTATCGCTACGACTGTTATTATTATACTTATTCTGTTATTACTATCCCTATTACTCTTCTCTTTATCGTTATAACAATTATTATTTCCCTTATTACTATTATTATTATCGGTATAACTGTTATTATTATCCTTATTACTAGTATTATTAGCACTATAACTATTATGTTTATCCTTATTACTATTATTATTCGCACTATAACTATTATTATTATCGCAACGACTGTTATTATTATACTTCTTGTATTATTACTATCCCTATTACTCTTGTCTTTATCCTTATAATTATTATTAATTCCCTTATTACTATTATTATTATCGCTATAACTGTTATTATTATCCTTATTACTAGTATTATTAGGACTATAACTATTATGTATCTCCTTATTACTATTATTATTCGCACTATAACTATTATTATTATCCTTATTACTATTATTATTATCGCTACGACTGTTATTATTATACTTATTCTGTTATTACTATCCGTATTACTCTTGTCTTTATCCTGATAATTATTATTATTTCCCTTATTACTATTATTATTATCGCTATAACTGTTATTATTATCCTTATTACTATTATTACTAGCACTATAACTATTATTATTATCCTTATTACTATTATTACTAGCACTATAACTATTATTATTATCCTTATTACTATTATTATTATCGCTATGACTGTTATTATTATACTTATTCTATTATTACTATCCCTATTACTCTTGTCTTTATCCTTATAACCATTATTATTATCCTTATTACTATTATTACTAGCACTATAACTGTTATTATTATCCTTATTCTATTATTACTATCCCTATTACTCTTGTCTTTATCCTTATAACTATTATTATTATCGCTATAACTATTATTATTATCGCTATGACTGTAATTATTATCCTTATTGTATTATTACTATCCCTATTACTTTTGTCTTTATCCTTATAACTATTATTATTTCCCTTATTACTATTATTATTATCGCTATAACTATTATTATTATCCTTATTACTATTATTACTAGCACTATAACTGTTATTATTAACCTTATTACTATTATTATTATCGCTATGACTGTTATTATTATACTTATTCTATTATTACTATCCCAATTACTCTTGTCTTTATCCTGATAATTATTATTATTTCCCTTATTACTATTATTATTATCGCAATGACTGTTATTATTATACTTCTTCTATTATTACTATCCCTATTACTCTTGTCTCTATCCTTATAACTATTATTATTATGCTTACTACTACTATTATTATCGCTATGACTGTTATTATTATCCTTATTCTATTATTACTATCCCTATTACTCTTGTCTTTACCCTGATAATTATTATTATTTCCCATATTACAATTATTATTGTCACTATAACTGTTATTATTATCCTTATTACTAGTATTATTAGCACTATAACTACTACGTTTATCCTTATTACTATTATTATTCGCACCATAAATATTATGTTTATCCTTATTACTATTATTATTAGCGCTTTAGCTATTATTATTATCCTTATTACTATTATTATCGCCACGACTGTTATTATTATCCTTATTCTACTATTACTATCCCTATTACTCTTGTCTCTATACTTATAACTATTATTATTATCCTTATTACTATTATTACTAGCACTATAACTATTATTATTATCCTTATTACTATTATTATTATCGCTATAACTATTATTATTATCGCTATGACTGTTATTATTATCCTTATTCTATTATTATTATCGCTAACACTATTATTATTATCCTTATTACTATTATTATCGCTATGACTGTTATTATTATCCTTATTCTATTATTACTATCCCTATTACTCTTGTCTCTATCCTTATAACTATTATTATTATGCTTACTACTACTATTATTATCGCTATGACTGTTATTATTATCCTTATTCTATTATTACTATCCCTATTACTCTTGTCTTTACCCTGATAATTATTATTATTTCCCATATTACAATTATTATTGTCACTATAACTGTTATTATTATCCTTATTACTAGTATTATTAGCACTATAACTACTACGTTTATCCTTATTACTATTATTATTCGCACCATAAATATTATGTTTATCCTTATTACTATTATTATTAGCGCTTTAGCTATTATTATTATCCTTATTACTATTATTATCGCCACGACTGTTATTATTATCCTTATTCTACTATTACTATCCCTATTACTCTTGTCTCTATACTTATAACTATTATTATTATCCTTATTACTATTATTACTAGCACTATAACTATTATTATTATCCTTATTACTATTATTATTATCGCTATAACTATTATTATTATCGCTATGACTGTTATTATTATCCTTATTCTATTATTATTATCGCTAACACTATTATTATTATCCTTATTACTATTATTATCGCTATGACTGTTATTATTATCCTTATTCTACTATTAGTATCGGTATTACTCTTGTCTCTATCCTTATAACTATTATTAATATGCTTATTACTATTATTATTATCGCTATAACTATTATTGTTATCCTTATTACTAGTATTATCAGCACTATAACTATTATGTGTATCCTTATTACTATTATTATTCGTACTATAAATATTATTATTATCCTTATTACTATTATTACTATCGCTACGACTGTTATTATTATACTTATTCTGTTATTACTATCCCTATTACTCTTCTCTTTATCCTTATAACAATTATTATTCGCACTATAACTATTATTATTATCGCAATGACTGTTATTATTATACTTCTTCTATTATTACTATCCCTATTACTCTTGTCTCTATCCTTATAACTATTATTATTATGCTTACTACTACTATTATTATCGCTATGACTGTTATTATTATCCTTATTCTATTATTACTATCCCTATCACTCTTGTCTTTATCCTTATAACTATTATTATTTCCCTTATTACTACTATTATTATCGCTATAACTATTATTATTATCGCTATGACTGTTATTATTATACTTATTCTATTATTACTATCCCTATTACTCTTGTCTTTATCCTGATAATTATTATTATTTCCCTTATTACTATTATTATTATCGCTGTAACTGTTATTATTATCCTTAATACTAGTATTATTAGCACTATAACTATTATGTATCTGCTTATTACTATTATTATTCGCACTATAACTATTATTATTATCGCAACGACTGTTATTATTATACTTCTTCTATTATTACTATCCCTATTACTCTTGTCTCTATCCTTATAACTATTATTATTATCCTTATTACTATTATTATTATCGCTACGACTGTTATTATTATACTTATTCTGTTATTACTATCCCTATTACTCTTCTCTTTATCGTTATAACAATTATTATTTCCCTTATTACTATTATTATTATCGGTATAACTGTTATTATTATCCTTATTACTAGTATTATTAGCACTATAACTATTATGTTTATCCTTATTACTATTATTATTCGCACTATAACTATTATTATTATCGCAACGACTGTTATTATTATACTTCTTGTATTATTACTATCCCTATTACTCTTGTCTTTATCCTTATAATTATTATTAATTCCCTTATTACTATTATTATTATCGCTATAACTGTTATTATTATCCTTATTACTAGTATTATTAGGACTATAACTATTATGTATCTCCTTATTACTATTATTATTCGCACTATAACTATTATTATTATCCTTATTACTATTATTATTATCGCTACGACTGTTATTATTATACTTATTCTGTTATTACTATCCGTATTACTCTTGTCTTTATCCTGATAATTATTATTATTTCCCTTATTACTATTATTATTATCGCTATAACTGTTATTATTATCCTTATTACTATTATTACTAGCACTATAACTATTATTATTATCCTTATTACTATTATTACTAGCACTATAACTATTATTATTATCCTTATTACTATTATTATTATCGCTATGACTGTTATTATTATACTTATTCTATTATTACTATCCCTATTACTCTTGTCTTTATCCTTGTAACTATTATTATTATCCTTATTACTATTATTATTATCGCTATAACTATTATTATTATCGCTATGACTGTTATTATTATCCTTATTCTATTATTACTATTCCTATTACTCTTGTCTCTATCCTTATAACTATTATTATTATGCTTATTACTATTATTATTATCGCTATAACTATTATTATTATACTTACTACTATTATTATTATCGCTATGACTGTTATTATTATCCTTATTCTATTATTACTATCCCTATTACTTTTGTCTTTATCCTTATAAATATTATTATTTCCCTTATTACTATTATTATTATCGCTATAACTATTATTATTATCCTTATTACTATTATTTCTAGCACTATAACTGTTATTATTATCCTTATTACTATTATTATTATCGCTATGACTATTATTATTATACTTATTCTATTATTACTATCCCTATTACTTTTGTCTTTATCCTTATAACTATTATTATTATCGCTATAACTATTATTATTATCCTTATTACCATTATTACTAGCACTATAACTATTATTATTATCCTTATTACTATTATTATTATCGCTATGACTGTTATTATTATACTTATTCTATTATTAATATCCCTATTACTCTTGTCTTTATCCTGATAATTATTATTATTTCCCTTATTACAATTATTATTATCGCTATAACTATTATTATTATCCTTATTACTATTATTATTATCGCTAAAGCTGTTATTATTATACTTATTCTATTATTACTATCCCTATTACTTTTGTCTTTATCCTTATAACTATTATTATTTCCCTTATTACTATTATTATTATCGCTATAACTATTATTATTATCCTTATTACTATTATTACTAGCACTATAACTGTTATTATTATCCTTATTACTATTATTATTATCGCTATGACTGTTATTATTATACTTATTCTATTATTACTATCCCTATTACTCTTGTCTTTATCCTTATAATTATTATTATTTCCCTTATTACTATTATTATTATCGCTATAACTGTTATTATTATCCTTATTACTAGTATTATTAGGACTATAACTATTATGTATCTCCTTATTACTATTATTATTCGCACTATAACTATTATTATTATCCTTATTACTATTATTATTATCGCTACGACTGTTATTATTATACTTATTCTGTTATTACTATCCGTATTACTCTTGTCTTTATCCTGATAATTATTATTATTTCCCTTATTACTATTATTATTATCGCTATAACTGTTATTATTATCCTTATTACTATTATTACTAGCACTATAACTATTATTATTATCCTTATTACTATTATTACTAGCACTATAACTATTATTATTATCCTTATTACTATTATTATTATCGCTATGACTGTTATTATTATACTTATTCTATTATTACTATCCCTATTACTCTTGTGTTTATCCTTATAACCATTATTATTATCCTTATTACTATTATTACTAGCACTATAACTGTTATTATTATCCTTATTCTATTATTACTATCCCTATTACTCTTGTCTTTACCCTGATAATTATTATTATTTCCCATATTACAATTATTATTGTCACTATAACTGTTATTATTATCCTTATTACTAGTATTATTAGCACTATAACTACTACGTTTATCCTTATTACTATTATTATTCGCACCATAAATATTATGTTTATCCTTATTACTATTATTATTAGCGCTTTAGCTATTATTATTATCCTTATTACTATTATTATCGCCACGACTGTTATTATTATCCTTATTCTACTATTACTATCCCTATTACTCTTGTCTCTATACTTATAACTATTATTATTATCCTTATTACTATTATTACTAGCACTATAACTATTATTATTATCCTTATTACTATTATTATTATCGCTATAACTATTATTATTATCGCTATGACTGTTATTATTATCCTTATTCTATTATTATTATCGCTAACACTATTATTATTATCCTTATTACTATTATTATCGCTATGACTGTTATTATTATCCTTATTCTATTATTACTATCCCTATTACTCTTGTCTCTATCCTTATAACTATTATTATTATGCTTACTACTACTATTATTATCGCTATGACTGTTATTATTATCCTTATTCTATTATTACTATCCCTATTACTCTTGTCTTTACCCTGATAATTATTATTATTTCCCATATTACAATTATTATTGTCACTATAACTGTTATTATTATCCTTATTACTAGTATTATTAGCACTATAACTACTACGTTTATCCTTATTACTATTATTATTCGCACCATAAATATTATGTTTATCCTTATTACTATTATTATTAGCGCTTTAGCTATTATTATTATCCTTATTACTATTATTATCGCCACGACTGTTATTATTATCCTTATTCTACTATTACTATCCCTATTACTCTTGTCTCTATACTTATAACTATTATTATTATCCTTATTACTATTATTACTAGCACTATAACTATTATTATTATCCTTATTACTATTATTATTATCGCTATAACTATTATTATTATCGCTATGACTGTTATTATTATCCTTATTCTATTATTATTATCGCTAACACTATTATTATTATCCTTATTACTATTATTATCGCTATGACTGTTATTATTATCCTTATTCTACTATTAGTATCGGTATTACTCTTGTCTCTATCCTTATAACTATTATTAATATGCTTATTACTATTATTATTATCGCTATAACTATTATTGTTATCCTTATTACTAGTATTATCAGCACTATAACTATTATGTGTATCCTTATTACTATTATTATTCGTACTATAAATATTATTATTATCCTTATTACTATTATTACTATCGCTACGACTGTTATTATTATACTTATTCTGTTATTACTATCCCTATTACTCTTCTCTTTATCCTTATAACAATTATTATTCGCACTATAACTATTATTATTATCGCAATGACTGTTATTATTATACTTCTTCTATTATTACTATCCCTATTACTCTTGTCTCTATCCTTATAACTATTATTATTATGCTTACTACTACTATTATTATCGCTATGACTGTTATTATTATCCTTATTCTATTATTACTATCCCTATTACTCTTGTCTTTATCCTTATAACTATTATTATTTCCCTTATTACTACTATTATTATCGCTATAACTATTATTATTATCGCTATGACTGTTATTATTATACTTATTCTATTATTACTATCCCTATTACTCTTGTCTTTATCCTGATAATTATTATTATTTCCCTTATTACTATTATTATTATCGCTGTAACTGTTATTATTATCCTTAATACTAGTATTATTAGCACTATAACTATTATGTATCTCCTTATTACTATTATTATTCGCACTATAACTATTATTATTATCGCAACGACTGTTATTATTATACTTCTTCTATTATTACTATCCCTATTACTCTTGTCTCTATCCTTATAACTATTATTATTATCCTTATTACTATTATTATTATCGCTACGACTGTTATTATTATACTTATTCTGTTATTACTATCCCTATTACTCTTCTCTTTATCCTTATAACAATTATTATTTCCCTTATTACTATTATTATTATCGGTATAACTGTTATTATTATCCTTATTACTAGTATTATTAGCACTATAACTATTATGTTTATCCTTATTACTATTATTATTCGCACTATAACTATTATTATTATCGCAACGACTGTTATTATTATACTTCTTGTATTATTACTATCCCTATTACTCTTGTCTTTATCCTTATAATTATTATTATTTCCCTTATTACTATTATTATTATCGCTATAACTGTTATTATTATCCTTATTACTAGTATTATTAGGACTATAACTATTATGTATCTCCTTATTACTATTATTATTCGCACTATAACTATTATTATTATCCTTATTACTATTATTATTATCGCTACGACTGTTATTATTATACTTATTCTGTTATTACTATCCGTATTACTCTTGTCTTTATCCTGATAATTATTATTATTTCCCTTATTACTATTATTATTATCGCTATAACTGTTATTATTATCCTTATTACTATTATTACTAGCACTATAACTATTATTATTATCCTTATTACTATTATTACTAGCACTATAACTATTATTATTATCCTTATTACTATTATTATTATCGCTATGACTGTTATTATTATACTTATTCTATTATTACTATCCCTATTACTCTTGTCTTTATCCTTGTAACTATTATTATTATCCTTATTACTATTATTATTATCGCTATAACTATTATTATTATCGCTATGACTGTTATTATTATCCTTATTCTATTATTACTATTCCTATTACTCTTGTCTCTATCCTTATAACTATTATTATTATGCTTATTACTATTATTATTATCGCTATAACTATTATTATTATACTTACTACTATTATTATTATCGCTATGACTGTTATTATTATCCTTATTCTATTATTACTATCCCTATTACTTTTGTCTTTATCCTTATAAATATTATTATTTCCCTTATTACTATTATTATTATCGCTATAACTATTATTATTATCCTTATTACTATTATTATTATCGCTAAAGCTGTTATTATTATACTTATTCTATTATTACTATCCCTATTACTTTTGTCTTTATCCTTATAACTATTATTATTTCCCTTATTACTATTATTATTATCGCTATAACTATTATTATTATCCTTATTACTATTATTACTAGCACTATAACTGTTATTATTATCCTTATTACTATTATTATTATCGCTATGACTGTTATTATTATACTTATTCTATTATTACTATCCCTATTACTCTTGTCTTTATCCTTATAATTATTATTATTTCCCTTATTACTATTATTATTATCGCTATAACTGTTATTATTATCCTTATTACTAGTATTATTAGGACTATAACTATTATGTATCTCCTTATTACTATTATTATTCGCACTATAACGATTATTATTATCCTTATTACTATTATTATTATCGCTACGACTGTTATTATTATACTTATTCTGTTATTACTATCCGTATTACTCTTGTCTTTATCCTGATAATTATTATTATTTCCCTTATTACTATTATTATTATCGCTATAACTGTTATTATTATCCTTATTACTATTATTACTAGCACTATAACTATTATTATTATCCTTATTACTATTATTACTAGCACTATAACTATTATTATTATCCTTATTACTATTATTATTATCGCTATGACTGTTATTATTATACTTATTCTATTATTACTATCCCTATTACTCTTGTCTTTATCCTTATAACCATTATTATTATCCTTATTACTATTATTACTAGCACTATAACTGTTATTATCATCCTTATTCTATTATTACTATCCCTATTACTCTTGTCTTTATCCTTATAACTATTATTATTATCGCTATAACTATTATTATTATCGCTATGACTGTAATTATTATCCTTATTGTATTATTACTATCCCTATTACTTTTGTCTTTATCCTTATAACTATTATTATTTCCCTTATTACTATTATTATTATCGCTATAACTATTATTATTATCCTTATTACTATTATTACTAGCACTATAACTGTTATTATTAACCTTATTACTATTATTATTATCGCTATGACTGTTATTATTATACTTATTCTATTATTACTATCCCAATTACTCTTGTCTTTATCCTGATAATTATTATTATTTCCCTTATTACTATTATTATTATCGCTATAACTGTTATTATTATCCTTATTACTATTATTACTAGCACTATAACTATTATTATTATCCTTATTACTATTATTACTAGCACTATAACTATTATTATTATCCTTATTACTATTATTATTATCGCTACGACTGTTATTATTATACTTATTCTGTTATTACTATCCCTACTACTCTTCTCTTTATCCTTATAACAATTATTATTCGCACTATAACTATTATTATTATCGCAATGACTGTTATTATTATACTTCTTCTATTATTACTATCCCTATTACTCTTGTCTCTATCCTTATAACTATTATTATTATGCTTACTACTACTATTATTATCGCTATGACTGTTATTATTATCCTTATTCTATTATTACTATCCCTATTACTCTTGTCTCTATACTTATAACTATTATTATTATCCTTATTACTATTATTACTAGCACTATAACTATTATTATTATCCTTATTACTATTATTATTATCGCTATAACTATTATTATTATCGCTATGACTGTTATTATTATCCTTATTCTATTATTATTATCGCTAACACTATTATTATTATCCTTATTACTATTATTATCGCTATGACTGTTATTATTATCCTTATTCTACTATTAGTATCGGTATTACTCTTGTCTCTATCCTTATAACTATTATTAATATGCTTATTACTGTTATTATTATCGCTATAACTATTATTGTTATCCTTATTACTAGTATTATCAGCACTATAACTATTATGTGTATCCTTATTACTATTATTATTCGTACTATAAATATTATTATTATCCTTATTACTATTATTACTATCGCTACGACTGTTATTATTATAGTTATTCTGTTATTACTATCCCTATTACTCTTCTCTTTATCCTTATAACAATTATTATTCGCACTATAACTATTATTATTATCGCAATGACTGTTATTATTATACTTCTTCTATTATTACTATCCCTATTACTCTTGTCTCTATCCTTATAACTATTATTATTATGCTTACTACTACTATTATTATCGCTATGACTGTTATTATTATCCTTATTCTATTATTACTATCCCTATTACTCTTGTCTCTATACTTATAACTATTATTATTATCCTTATTACTATTATTACTAGCACTATAACTATTATTATTATCCTTATTACTATTATTATTATCGCTATAACTATTATTATTATCGCTATGACTGTTATTATTATCCTTATTCTATTATTATTATCGCTAACACTATTATTATTATCCTTATTACTATTATTATCGCTATGACTGTTATTATTATCCTTATTCTACTATTAGTATCGGTATTACTCTTGTCTCTATCCTTATAACTATTATTAATATGCTTATTACTGTTATTATTATCGCTATAACTATTATTGTTATCCTTATTACTAGTATTATCAGCACTATAACTATTATGTGTATCCTTATTACTATTATTATTCGTACTATAAATATTATTATTATCCTTATTACTATTATTACTATCGCTACGACTGTTATTATTATAGTTATTCTGTTATTACTATCCCTATTACTCTTCTCTTTATCCTTATAACAATTATTATTCGCACTATAACTATTATTATTATCGCAATGACTGTTATTATTATACTTCTTCTATTATTACTATCCCTATTACTCTTGTCTCTATCCTTATAACTATTATTATTATGCTTACTACTACTATTATTATCGCTATGACTGTTATTATTATCCTTATTCTATTATTACTATCCCTATTACTCTTGTCTTTATCCTTATAACTATTATTATTTCCCTTATTACTACTATTATTATCGCTATAACTATTATTATTATCGCTATGACTGTTATTATTATACTTATTCTATTATTACTATCCCTATTACTCTTGTCTTTATCCTGATAATTATTATTATTTCCCTTATTACTATTATTATTATCGCTGTAACTGTTATTATTATCCTTAATACTAGTATTATTAGCACTATAACTATTATGTATCTCCTTATTACTATTATTATTCGCACTATAACTATTATTATTATCGCAACGACTGTTATTATTATACTTCTTGTATTATTACTATCCCTATTACTCTTGTCTTTATCCTTATAATTATTATTATTTCCCTTATTACTATTATTATTATCGCTATAACTGTTATTATTATCCTTATTACTAGTATTATTAGCACTATAACTATTATGTATCTCCTTATTACTATTATTATTCGCACTATAACTATTATTATTATCCTTATTACTATTATTATTATCGCTACGACTGTTATTATTATACTTATTCTGTTATTACTATCCCTATTACTCTTCTCTTTATCCTTATAACAATTATTATTTCCCTTATTACTATTATTATTATCGGTATAACTGTTATTATTATCCTTATTACTAGTATTATTAGCACTATAACTATTATGTTTATCCTTATTACTATTATTATTCGCACTATAACTATTATTATTATCGCAACGACTGTTATTATTATACTTCTTGTATTATTACTATCCCTATTACTCTTGTCTTTATCCTTATAATTATTATTATTTCCCTTATTACTATTATTATTATCGCTATAACTGTTATTATTATCCTTATTACTAGTATTATTAGGACTATAACTATTATGTATCTCCTTATTACTATTATTATTCGCACTATAACTATTATTATTATCCTTATTACTATTATTATTATCGCTACGACTGTTATTATTATACTTATTCTGTTATTACTATCCGTATTACTCTTGTCTTTATCCTGATAATTATTATTATTTCCCTTATTACTATTATTATTATCGCTATAACTGTTATTATTATCCTTATTACTATTATTACTAGCACTATAACTATTATTATTATCCTTATTACTATTATTACTAGCACTATAACTATTATTATTATCCTTATTACTATTATTATTATCGCTATGACTGTTATTATTATACTTATTCTATTATTACTATCCCTATTACTCTTGTCTTTATCCTTGTAACTATTATTATTATCCTTATTACTATTATTATTATCGCTATAACTATTATTATTATCGCTATGACTGTTATTATTATCCTTATTCTATTATTACTATTCCTATTACTCTTGTCTCTATCCTTATAACTATTATTATTATGCTTATTACTATTATTATTATCGCTATAACTATTATTATTATACTTACTACTATTATTATTATCGCTATGACTGTTATTATTATCCTTATTCTATTATTACTATCCCTATTACTTTTGTCTTTATCCTTATAAATATTATTATTTCCCTTATTACTATTATTATTATCGCTATAACTATTATTATTATCCTTATTACTATTATTTCTAGCACTATAACTGTTGTTATTATCCTTATTACTATTATTATTATCGCTATGACTATTATTATTATACTTATTCTATTATTACTATCCCTATTACTTTTGTCTTTATCCTTATAACTATTATTATTATCGCTATAACTATTATTATTATCCTTATTACCATTATTACTAGCACTATAACTATTATTATTATCCTTATTACTATTATTATTATCGCTATGACTGTTATTATTATACTTATTCTATTATTAATATCCCTATTACTCTTGTCTTTATCCTGATAATTATTATTATTTCCCTTATTACAATTATTATTATCGCTATAACTATTATTATTATCCTTATTACTATTATTATTATCGCTAAAGCTGTTATTATCATACTTATTCTATTATTACTATCCCTATTACTTTTGTCTTTATCCTTATAACTATTATTATTTCCCTTATTACTATTATTATTATCGCTATAACTATTATTATTATCCTTATTACTATTATTACTAGCACTATAACTGTTATTATTATCCTTATTACTATTATTATTATCGCTATGACTGTTATTATTATACTTATTCTATTATTACTGTCCCTATTACTCTTGTCTTTATCCTTATAATTATTATTATTTCCCTTATTACTATTATTATTATCGCTATAACTGTTATTATTATCCTTATTACTAGTATTATTAGGACTATAACTATTATGTATCTCCTTATTACTATTATTATTCGCACTATAACGATTATTATTATCCTTATTACTATTATTATTATCGCTACGACTGTTATTATTATACTTATTCTGTTATTACTATCCGTATTACTCTTGTCTTTATCCTGATAATTATTATTATTTCCCTTATTACTATTATTATTATCGCTATAACTGTTATTATTATCCTTATTACTATTATTACTAGCACTATAACTATTATTATTATCCTTATTACTATTATTACTAGCACTATAACTATTATTATTATCCTTATTACTATTATTATTATCGCTATGACTGTTATTATTATACTTATTCTATTATTACTATCCCTATTACTCTTGTCTTTATCCTTATAACCATTATTATTATCCTTATTACTATTATTACTAGCACTATAACTGTTATTATCATCCTTATTCTATTATTACTATCCCTATTACTCTTGTCTTTATCCTTATAACTATTATTATTATCGCTATAACTATTATTATTATCGCTATGACTGTAATTATTATCCTTATTGTATTATTACTATCCCTATTACTTTTGTCTTTATCCTTATAACTATTATTATTTCCCTTATTACTATTATTATTATCGCTATAACTATTATTATTATCCTTATTACTATTATTACTAGCACTATAACTGTTATTATTAACCTTATTACTATTATTATTATCGCTATGACTGTTATTATTATACTTATTCTATTATTACTATCCCAATTACTCTTGTCATTATCCTGATAATTATTATTATTTCCCTTATTACTATTATTATTATCGCTATAACTGTTATTATTATCCTTATTACTATTATTACTAGCACTATAACTATTATTATTATCCTTATTACTATTATTACTAGCACTATAACTATTATTATTATCCTTATTACTATTATTATTATCGCTACGACTGTTATTATTATACTTATTCTATTATTACTATCCCTACTACTCTTCTCTTTATCCTTATAACAATTATTATTCGCACTATAACTATTATTATTATCGCAATGACTGTTATTATTATACTTCTTCTATTATTACTATCCCTATTACTCTTGTCTCTATCCTTATAACTATTATTATTATGCTTACTACTACTATTATTATCGCTATGACTGTTATTATTATCCTTATTCTATTATTACTATCCCTATTACTCTTGTCTTTACCCTGATAATTATTATTATTTCCCATATTACAATTATTATTGTCACTATAACTGTTATTATTATCCTTATTACTAGTATTATTAGCACTATAACTACTACGTTTATCCTTATTACTATTATTATTCGCACCATAAATATTATGTTTATCCTTATTACTATTATTATTAGCGCTTTAGCTATTATTATTATCCTTATTACTATTATTATCGCCACGACTGTTATTATTATCCTTATTCTACTATTACTATCCCTATTACTCTTGTCTCTATACTTATAACTATTATTATTATCCTTATTTCTATTATTACTAGCACTATAACTATTATTATTATCCTTATTACTATTATTATTATCGCTATAACTATTATTATTATCGCTATGACTGTTATTATTATCCTTATTCTATTATTATTATCGCTAACACTATTATTATTATCCTTATTACTATTATTATCGCTATGACTGTTATTATTATCCTTATTCTACTATTAGTATCGGTATTACTCTTGTCTCTATCCTTATAACTATTATTAATATGCTTATTACTGTTATTATTATCGCTATAACTATTATTGTTATCCTTATTACTAGTATTATCAGCACTATAACTATTATGTGTATCCTTATTCCTATTATTATTCGTACTATAAATATTATTATTATCCTTATTACTATTATTACTATCGCTACGACTGTTATTATTATACTTCTTCTATTATTACTATCCCTATTACTCTTGTCTCTATCCTTATAACTATTATTATTATCCTTATTACTATTATTATTATCGCTACGACTGTTATTATTATACTTATTCTGTTATTACTATCCCTATTACTCTTCTCTTTATCCTTATAACAATTATTATTTCCCTTATTACTATTATTATTATCGGTATAACTGTTATTATTATCCTTATTACTAGTATTATTAGCACTATAACTATTATGTTTATCCTTATTACTATTATTATTCGCACTATAACTATTATTATTATCGCAACGACTGTTATTATTATACTTCTTGTATTATTACTATCCCTATTACTCTTGTCTCTATCCTTATAACTATTATTATTATCGCTATAACTAATATTATTATCGCTATGACTGTTATTATTGTCCTTATTGTATTATTACTATCCCTATTACTTTTGTCTTTATCCTTATAACTATTATTATTTCCCTTATTACTATTATTATTATCGCTATAACTATCATTATTATCGCTATGACTGTTATTATTATCCTTATTCTATTATTATTTCCCTTATTACTATTATTATTATCGCTATCACTATTATTATTATCCTTATTACTATTATTATCGCTATGACTGTTATTATTATCCTTATTCTACTATTAGTATCCCTATTACTCTTGTCTCTATCCTTATAACTATTATTATTATGCTTATTACTATTATTATTATCGCTATAACTATTATTATTATCCTTACTACTACTATTATTATCGCTATGACTGTTATTATTATCCTTATTCTATTATTACTATCCCTATTACTCTTGTCTTTATCCTTATAACTATTATTATTATCGCTATAACTATTATTATTATCGCTATGACTGTTATTATTATCCTTATTGTATTATTACTATCCCTATTACTTTTGTCTTTATCCTTATAACTATTATTATTTCCCTTATTACTACTATTATTATCGCTATAACTATTATTATTATCCTTATTACTATTATTACTAGCACTATAACTGTTATTATTATCCTTATTACTAGTATTATTAGCACTATAACTATTATGTTTATCCTTAGAACTATTATTATTCGCACTATAACTATTATTATTATCCTTATTACTATTATTATTATCGCTATGACTGTTATTATTATCCTTATTCTATTATTACTATCCCTATTACTCCTGTCTCTATCCTTATAACTATTATTATTATGCTTATTACTATTATTATTAGCACTATAACTATTATTATTATCCTTATTACTATTATTATTATCGCTGCGACTGTTATTATTATACTTATTCTATTATTACTATCCATATTACTCTTGTCTTTATCCTTATAACTATTATTGTTCTGCTTATTACTATTATTATTAGCACTAAAACTATTATTATTATCCTTATTCTATTATTATTATCTCTATTACTCTTGTCTCTATCCTTATAACTATTACTGTTATGCTTATTACTATTATTATTAGCACTATAACTATTATTATTATCCTTATTACTAGTATTATCAGCACTATAACTATTATGTATATCCTTATTACTATTATTATTATCGCTACGACTGTTATTATTATACTTATTCTGTTATTACTACCCCCATTACTCTTCTCTTTATCCTTATAACAATTATTATTTCCCTTATTACTATTATTATTATCGCTATAACTGTTATTATTATCCTTATTACTATTATTATTAGCACTATAGCTATTATTATTATCCTTATTACTATTATTATTATCGCTATGACTGTTATTATTATCCTTATTCTTTTATTACTATCCCTATTACTCCTGTCTCTATCCTTATAACTATTATAATTATGCTTATTACTATTATTATTAGCACTATAACTATTATTATTATCGTTATTACTATTATTATTATCGCTATAGGAATTATTATTATGCTTATTACTATTATTACTAGCACTATAACTATTATTATTATCCTCATTACTATTATTATTCGCACTATAACTATTATTATTATCCTTATTACTATTATTATTATCGCTCTTACTATTATTATTATCCTTACCACTATTATTATTATTATCGCTATGACTGTTATTATTATCCGTATTCTATTATTACTATCCCTATTACTCTTGTCTTTATCCTTGTAACTATTATTATTATCCTTATTACTATTATTATTATCGCTATAACTATTATTATTATCGCTATGACTGTTATTATTATCCTTATTCTATTATTACTATCCCTATTACTCTTGTCTCTATCCTTAGAACTATTATTATTATGCTTATTACTATTATTATTATCCTTACTACTATTATTATTATCGCTATGACTGTTATTATTATCCTTATTGTATTATTACTATCCCTATTACTTTTGTCTTTATCCTTATAACTATTATTATTTCCCTTATTACTACTATTATTATCGCTATAACTATTATTATTATCCTTATTACTATTATTACTAGCACTGTAACTGTTATTATTATCCTTATTACTAGTATTATTAGCACTATAACTATTATGTTTATCCTTAGAACTATTATTATTCGCACTATAACTATTATTATTATCCTTATTACTATTATTATTATCGCTATGACTGTTATTATTATCCTTATTCTATTATTACTATCCCTATTACTCCTGTCTTTATCCTTATAACTATTATTGTTCTGCTTATTACTATTATTATTAGCACTAAAACTATTATTATTATCCTTATTACTATTATTATTATCGCTATGACTGTTATTATTATACTTATTCTCTTATTACTATCCCTATTACTCTTGTCTTTATCCTGATAATTATTATTATTTCCCTTATTATAATTATTATTATCGCTATAACTATTATTATTATCCTTATTACTATTATTATTCGCACTACAACTATTATTATTATCCTTATTACTATTATTATTAGCACTATAGCTATTATTATTATTATCGCTATGACTGTTATTATTATCCTTATTCTATTATTATTATCTCTATTACTCTTGTCTCTATCCTTATAACTATTACTGTTATGCTTATTACTATTATTATTAGCACTATAACTATTATTATTATCCTTATTACTAGTATTATCAGCACTATAACTATTATGTATATCCTTATTACTATTATTATTATCGCTACGACTGTTATTATTATCCTTATTCTTTTATTACTATCCCTATTACTCCTGTCTCTATCCTTATAACTATTAAAGTTATGCTTATTACTATTATTATTAGCACTATAACTATTATTATTATCGTTATTACTATTATTATTATCGCTATAGGAATTATTATTATGCTTATTACTATTATTACTAGCACTATAACTATTATTATTATCCTCATTACTATTATTATTCGCACTATAACTATTATTATTATCCTTATTACTATTATTATTATCGCTCTTACTATTATTATTATCCTTACCACTATTATTATTATTATCGCTATGACTGTTATTATTATCCGTATTCTATTATTACTATCCCTATTACTCTTGTCTTTATCCTTGTAACTATTATTATTATCCTTATTACTATTATTATTATCGCTATAACTATTATTATTATCGCTATGACTGTTATTATTATCCTTATTCTATTATTACTATCCCTATTACTCTTGTCTCTATCCTTAGAACTATTATTATTATGCTTATTACTATTATTATTATCCTTACTACTATTATTATTATCGCTATGACTGTTATTATTATCCTTATTGTATTATTACTATCCCTATTACTTTTGTCTTTATCCTTATAACTATTATTATTTCCCTTATTACTACTATTATTATCGCTATAACTATTATTATTATCCTTATTACTATTATTACTAGCACTATAACTGTTATTATTATCCTTATTACTAGTATTATTAGCACTATAACTATTATGTTTATCCTTAGAACTATTATTATTCGCACTATAACTATTATTATTATCCTTATTACTATTATTATTATTGCTATGACTGTTATTATTATCCTTATTCTATTATTACTATCCCTATTACTCCTGTCTCTATCCTTATAACTATTATTATTATGCTTATTACTATTATTATTAGCACTATAACTATTATTATTATCCTTATTACTATTATTATTATCGCTGCGACTGTTATTATTATACTTATTCTATTATTACTATCCATATTACTCTTGTCTTTATCCTTATAACTATTATTGTTCTGCTTATTACTATTATTATTAGCACTAAAACTATTATTATTATCCTTATTACTATTATTATTATCGCTATGACTGTTATTATTATACTTATTCTCTTATTACTATCCCTATTACTCTTGTCTTTATCCTGATAATTATTATTATTTCCCTTATTATAATTATTATTATCGCTATAACTATTATTATTATCCTTATTACTATTATTATTCGCACTACAACTATTATTATTATCCTTATTACTATTATTATTAGCACTATAGCTATTATTATTATTATCGCTATGACTGTTATTATTATCCTTATTCTATTATTATTATCTCTATTACTCTTGTCTCTATCCTTATAACTATTACTGTTATGCTTATTACTATTATTATTAGCACTATAACTATTATTATTATCCTTATTACTAGTATTATCAGCACTATAACTATTATGTATATCCTTATTACTATTATTATTATCGCTACGACTGTTATTATTATACTTATTCTGTTATTACTACCCCCATTACTCTTCTCTTTATCCTTATAACAATTATTATTTCCCTTATTACTATTATTATTATCGCTATAACTGTTATTATTATCCTTATTACTATTATTATTAGCACTATAGCTATTATTATTATCCTTATTACTATTATTATTATCGCTATGACTGTTATTATTATCCTTATTCTTTTATTACTATCCCTATTACTCCTGTCTCTATCCTTATAACTATTATAATTATGCTTATTACTATTATTATTAGCACTATAACTATTATTATTATCGTTATTACTATTATTATTATCGCTATAGGAATTATTATTATGCTTATTACTATTATTACTAGCACTATAACTATTATTATTATCCTCATTACTATTATTATTCGCACTATAACTATTATTATTATCCTTATTACTATTATTATTATCGCTCTTACTATTATTATTATCCTTACCACTATTATTATTATTATCGCTATGACTGTTATTATTATCCTTATTACTATTATTATTAGCACTATAGCTATTATTATTATCCTTATTACTATTATTATTATCGCTATGACTGTTATTATTATCCTTATTCTTTTATTACTATCCCTATTACTCCTGTCTCTATCCTTATAACTATTATAATTATGCTTATTACTATTATTATTAGCACTATAACTATTATTATTATCGTTATTACTATTATTATTATCGCTATAGGAATTATTATTATGCTTATTACTATTATTACTAGCACTATAACTATTATTATTATCCTCATTACTATTATTATTCGCACTATAACTATTATTATTATCCTTATTACTATTATTATTATCGCTCTTACTATTATTATTATCCTTACCACTATTATTATTATTATCGCTATGACTGTTATTATTATCCGTATTCTATTATTACTATCCCTATTACTCTTGTCTCTATCCTTAGAACTATTATTATTATGCTTATTACTATTATTATTATCCTTACTACTATTATTATTATCGCTATGACTGTTATTATTATCCTTATTGTATTATTACTATCCCTATTACTTTTGTCTTTATCCTTATAACTATTATTATTTCCCTTATTACTACTATTATTATCGCTATAACTATTATTATTATCCTTATTACTATTATTACTAGCACTATAACTGTTATTATTATCCTTATTACTAGTATTATTAGCACTATAACTATTATGTTTATCCTTAGAACTATTATTATTCGCACTATAACTATTATTATTATCCTTATTACTATTATTATTATTGCTATGACTGTTATTATTATCCTTATTCTATTATTACTATCCCTATTACTCCTGTCTCTATCCTTATAACTATTATTATTATGCTTATTACTATTATTATTAGCACTATAACTATTATTATTATCCTTATTACTATTATTATTATCGCTGCGACTGTTATTATTATACTTATTCTATTATTACTATCCATATTACTCTTGTCTTTATCCTTATAACTATTATTGTTCTGCTTATTACTATTATTATTAGCACTAAAACTATTATTATTATCCTTATTACTATTATTATTATCGCTATGACTGTTATTATTATACTTATTCTCTTATTACTATCCCTATTACTCTTGTCTTTATCCTGATAATTATTATTATTTCCCTTATTATAATTATTATTATCGCTATAACTATTATTATTATCCTTATTACTATTATTATTCGCACTACAACTATTATTATTATCCTTATTACTATTATTATTAGCACTATAGCTATTATTATTATTATCGCTATGACTGTTATTATTATCCTTATTCTATTATTATTATCTCTATTACTCTTGTCTCTATCCTTATAACTATTACTGTTATGCTTATTACTATTATTATTAGCACTATAACTATTATTATTATCCTTATTACTAGTATTATCAGCACTATAACTATTATGTATATCCTTATTACTATTTTTATTATCGCTACGACTGTTATTATTATACTTATTCTGTTATTACTACCCCCATTACTCTTCTCTTTATCCTTATAACAATTATTATTTCCCTTATTACTATTATTATTATCGCTATAACTGTTATTATTATCCTTATTACTATTATTATTAGCACTATAGCTATTATTATTATCCTTATTACTATTATTATTATCGCTATGACTGTTATTATTATCCTTATTCTTTTATTACTATCCCTATTACTCCTGTCTCTATCCTTATAACTATTATAATTATGCTTATTACTATTATTATTAGCACTATAACTATTATTATTATCGTTATTACTATTATTATTATCGCTATAGGAATTATTATTATGCTTATTACTATTATTACTAGCACTATAACTATTATTATTATCCTCATTACTATTATTATTCGCACTATAACTATTATTATTATCCTTATTACTATTATTATTATCGCTATTACTATTATTATTATCCTTACCACTATTATTATTATTATCGCTATGACTGTTATTATTATCCGTATTCTATTATTACTATCCCTATTACTCTTGTCTTTATCCTTGTAACTATTATTATTATCCTTATTACTATTATTATTATCGCTATA
>CAMAOC010000402.1:0-46600 GCA_945859555.1 Megachile ligniseca
TAGTAATAGAAATAAGAATAATATTAACAGTTATAGCGATAATAATAATAGTAATAAGAATAATAATAACAGTTATAGCGATAATAATAATAATAATAAGGATAATAATAATAGTTATAAGGATAAAGACAAGAGGAATGGGGATAATAGTAATAGTAATAAGAATAATAATAACAGTTTATAGCGATAATAATAATAGTAACATGAATAATAATAACAGTTATAGCGATAATAATAATAGTAATAAGGATAATAATAATAGTTATAAGGATATAGACAAGAGTAATAGGGATAGTAACAATGGAATAAGCATAATAATAACAGTTATAGCGATAATAATAATAGTAATAAGGATAATAATAACAGTTATAGCGATAATAATAATAATAATAAGGATAATAATAATAGTTATAAGGATACAGACAAGAGTAATAGGGATAGTAACAATAGAATAAGCATAATAATAACAGTTATAGCTATAATAATAATAGTAATAAGGATGAGAATAACAGTTATAGCGATAATAATAATAGTAATAAGGATAATAATAATAGTTATAAGGATATAGACAAGAGTAATAGGGACAGTAACAATAGAATAAGCATAATAATAACAGTTATAGCGATAATAATAATAGTTATAAGGATATAGACAAGAGTAATAGGGATAGTAACAATAGAATAAGCATAATAATAACAGTTATAGCGATAATGATAATAGTAATAAGGATAATAATAATAGTTATAAGGAGAAAGACAAGAGGAATAGGGATAATAATAATAGTAACAAGAATAATAATAACAGTTATAGCGATAATAATAATAGTATTAAGGATAAAGGCAAGAGTAATACGGACAGTAATAATAGTAACAAGAATAATAATAACAGTTATAGCGATAATAATAATAGTAATAAGGATAATAATAATAGTTATAAGGATATAGACAAGAGTAATAGGGATAGTAAGAATAGAATAAGCATAATAATAACAGTTATAGCGATAATAATAATAGTAATAAGGATAATAATAACAGTTATAGCGATAATAATAATAGTATTAAGGATAATAATAACAGTTATAGCGATAATAATAATAGTATTAAGGATAATAATAACAGTTATAGCGATAATAATAATAGTTATAAGGAGAAAGACAAGAGGAATAGGGATAATAATAATAGTAACAAGAATAATAATAACAGTTATAACGATAATAATAATAGTATTAAGGATAAAGGCAAGAGTAATACGGACAGTAATAATAGTAACATGAATAATAATAACAGTTATAGCGATAATAATAATAGTAATAAGGATAATAATAATAGTTATAAGGATATAGACAAGAGTAATAGGGATAGTAACAATGTAATAAGCATAATAATAACAGTTATAGCGATAATAATAATAGTAATAAGGATAATAATAACAGTTATAGCGATAATAATAATAGTTATAAGGATAAAGACAAGAGGAATGGGGATAATAGTAATAGTAATAAGAATAATAATAACAGTTATAGCGATAATAATAATAGTAACATGAATAATAATAACAGTTATAGCGATAATAATAATAGTAATAAGGATAATAATAATAGTTATAAGGATATAGAAAAGAGTAATAGGGATAGTAACAATGGAATAAGCATAATAATTACAGTTATAGCGATAATAATAATAGTAATAAGGATAATAATAACAGTTATAGCGATAATAATAATAATAATAAGGATAATAATAATAGTTATAAGGATATAGACAAGAGTAATAGGGATAGTAACAATTGAATAAGCATAATAATAACAGTTATAGCGATAATAATAATAGTTATAAGGATATAGACAAGAGTAATAGGGATAGTAACAATAGAATAAGCATAATAATAACAGTTATAGCGATAATGATAATAGTAATAAGGATAATAATAATAGTTATAAGGATAAAGACAAGAGGAATAGGGATAATAGTAATAGTAATGAGAATAATAATAACAGTTATAGCGATAATAATAATAATAATAATAAGGATAATAATAATAGTTATAAGGAAAAAGACAAGAGGAATAGGGATAATAGTAATAGTAATAAGAATAATATTAACAGTTATAGCGATAATAATAATAGTAATAAGAATAATAATAACAGTTATAGCGATAATAATAATAGTATTAAGGATAATAATAACAGTTATAGCGATAATAATAATAATAATAATAATAATAAGGATAATAATAATAGTTATAAGGAGAAAGACAAGAGGAATAGGGATAATAAGAATAGTAACAAGAATAATAATAACAGTTATAGCGATAATAATAATAGTATTAAGGATAAAGGCTAGAGTAATACGGACAGTAATAATAGTAACAAGAATAATAATAACAGTTATAGCGATAATAATAATAATAATAAGGATAATAATAATAGTTATAAGGATAAAGAAAGGAGGAATAGGGATAATAGTAATAGTAATAAGAATAATAATAACAGTTAAGGCGATAATAATAATAGTAATAAGAATAATAATAACAGTTATAGCGATAATAATAATAGTATTAAGGATAATAATAATAGTTATAAGGATATAGACAAGAGTAATAGGGATAGTAAGAATAGAATAAGCATAATAATAACAGTTATAGCGATAATAATAATAGTAATAAGGATAATAATAACAGTTATAGCGATAATAATAATACTATTAAGGATAATAATAACAGTTATAGCGATAATAATAATAGTTATAAGGAGAAAGACAAGAGGAATAGGGATAATAATAATAGTAACAAGAATAATAATAACAGTTATAGCGATAATAATAATAGTATTAAGGATAAAGGCAAGAGTAATACGGACAGTAATAATAGTAACAAGAATAATAATAACAGTTATAGCGATAATAATAATAGTAATAAGGATAATAATAATAGTTATAAGGATATAGACAAGAGTAATAGGGATAGTAACAATAGAATAAGCATAATAATAACAGTTATAGCGATAATAATAATAGTTATAAGGATATAGACAAGAGTAATAGGGATAGTAACAATAGAATAAGCATAATAATAACAATTATAGCGATAATGATAATAGTAATAAGGATAATAATAATAGTTATAAGGATAAAGACAAGAGGAATAGGGATAATAGTAATAGTAATGAGAATAATAATAACAGTTATAGCGATAATAATAATAATAATAATAAGGATAATAATAATAGTTATAAGGAAAAAGACAAGAGGAATAGGGATAATAGTAATAGTAATAAGAATAATATTAACAGTTATAGCGATAATAATAATAGTAATAAGAATAATAATAACAGTTATAGCGATAATAATAATAGTATTAAGGATAATAATAACAGTTATAGCGATAATAATAATAATAATAATAATAATAAGGATAATAATAATAGTTATAAGGATAAAGACAAGAGGAATAGGGATAATAGTAATAGTAATAAGAATAATAATAACAGTTATAGCGATAATAATAATAATAATAAGGATAATAATAATAGTTATAAGGAGAAAGACAAGAGGAATAGGGATAATAATAATAGTAACAAGAATAATAATAACAGTTATAGCGATAATAATAATAGTATTAAGGATAAAGGCTAGAGTAATACGGACAGTAATAATAGTAACAAGAATAATAATAACAGTTATAGCGATAATAATAATAATAATAAGGATAATAATAATAGTTATAAGGATAAAGAAAGGAGGAATAGGGATAATAGTAATAGTAATAAGAATAATAATAACAGTTAAGGCGATAATAATAATAGTAATAAGAATAATAATAACAGTTATAGCGATAATAATAATAGTATTAAGGATAATAATAATAGTTATAAGGATATAGACAAGAGTAATAGGGATAGTAAGAATAGAATAAGCATAATAATAACAGTTATAGCGATAATAATAATAGTAATAAGGATAATAATAACAGTTATAGCGATAATAATAATACTATTAAGGATAATAATAACAGTTATAGCGATAATAATAATAGTTATTAGGAGAAAGACAAGAGGAATAGGGATAATAATAATAGTAACAAGAATAATAATAACAGTTATAGCGATAATAATAATAGTATTAAGGATAAAGGCAAGAGTAATACGGACAGTAATAATAGTAACATGAATAATAATAACAGTTATAGCGATAATAATAATAGTAATAAGGATAATAATAATAGTTATAAGGATATAGACAAGAGTAATAGGGATAGTAACAATGTAATAAGCATAATAATAACAGTTATAGCGATAATAATAATAGTAATAAGGATAATAATAACAGTTATAGCGATAATAATAATAATAATAAGGATAATAATAATAGTTATAAGGATAAAGACAAGAGGAATGGGGATAATAGTAATAGTAATAAGAATAATAATAACAGTTATAGCGATAATAATAATAGTAACATGAATAATAATAACAGTTATAGCGATAATAATAATAGTAATAAGGATAATAATAATAGTTATAAGGATATAGACAAGAGTAATAGGGATAGTAACAATGGAATAAGCATAATAATAACAGTTATAGCGATAATAATAATAGTAATAAGGATAATAATAACAGTTATAGCGATAATAATAATAATAATAAGGATAATAATAATAGTTATAAGGATATTGACAAGAGTAATAGGGATAGTAACAATAGAATAAGCATAATAATAACAGTTATAGCTATAATAATAATAGTAATAAGGATGATAATAACAGTTATAGCGATAATAATAATAGTAATAAGGATAATAATAATAGTTATAAGGATATAGACAAGAGTAATAGGGATAGTAACAATAGAATAAGCATAATAATAACAGTTATAGCGATAATGATAATAGTAATAAGGATAATAATAATAGTTATAAGGAGAAAGACAAGAGGAATAGGGATAATAATAATAGTAACAAGAATAATAATAACAGGTATAGCGATAATAATAATAGTATTAAGGATAAAGGCAAGAGTAATACGGACAGTAATAATAGTAACAAGAATAATAATAACAGTTATAGCGATAATAATAATAGTAATAAGGATAATAATAATAGTTATAAGGATATAGACAAGAGTAATAGGGATAGTAAGAATAGAATAAGCATAATAATAACAGTTATAGCGATAATAATAAAAGTAATAAGGATAATAATAACAGTTATAGCGATAATAATAATAGTATTAAGGATAATAATAACAGTTATAGCGATAATAATAGTAGTATTAAGGATAATAATAACAGTTATAGCGATAATAATAATAGTTATAAGGAGAAAGACAAGAGGAATAGGGATAATAATAATAGTAACAAGAATAATAATAACAGTTATAGCGATAATAATAATAGTATTAAGGATAAAGGCAAGAGTAATACGGACAGTAATAATAGTAACATGAATAATAATAACAGTTATAGCGATAATAATAATAGTAATAAGGATAATAATAATAGTTATAAGGATATAGACAAGAGTAATAGGGATAGTAACAATGTAATAAGCATAATAATAACAGTTATAGCGATAATAATAATAGTAATAAGGATAATAATAACAGTTATAGCGATAATAATAATAATAATAAGGATAATAATAATAGTTATAAGGATAAAGATAAGAGGAATGGGGATAATAGTAATAGTAATAAGAATAATAATAACAGTTATAGCGATAATAATAATAATAATAAGGATAATAATAATAGTTATAAGGATATAGACAAGAGTAATAGGGATAGTAACAATAGAATAAGCATAATAATAACAGTTATAGCGATAATAATAATAGTAACAAGAATAATAATAACAGTTATAGCGATAATAATAATAGTAATAAGGATAATAATAATAGTTATAAGGATATAGACAAGAGTAATAGGGATAGTAACAATAGAATAAGCATAATAATAACAGTTATAGCGATAATAATAATAGTAATAAGCATAATTATAACAGTTATAGCGATAATAATAATAGTAATAAGGATAATAATAACAGTTATAGCGATAATGATAATAATAATAAGGATAATAATAATAGTTATAAGGATAACGACAAGAGGAATGGGGATAATAGTAATAGTAATAAGAATAATAATAACAGTTATAGCGATAATAATAATAGTAATAAGGATAATAATAACAGTTATAGCGATAATAATAATAGTATTAAGGATAATAATAACAGTTATAGCGATAATAATAATAGTTATAAGGAGAAAGAAAAGAGGAATAGGGATAATAATAATAGTAACAAGAATAATAATAACAGTTATAGCGATAATAATAATAGTAATAAGGATAATAATAACAGTTATAGCGATAATAATAATAATAATAAGGATAATAATAATAGTTATAAGGAGAAAGACAAGAGGAATAGGGATAATAATAATATTAACAAGAATAATAATAACAGTTATAGCGATAATAATAATAATAATAAGGATAATAAAAATAGTTATAAGGACATGCACAAGAGTAATAGGGATAGTAACAATAGAATAAGCATAATAATAACAGTTATAGCGATAATAATAATAGTAATAAGGATAATAATAACAGTTATAGCGATAATAATAATAATAATAAGGATAATAATAATAGTCATAAGGATAAAGACAAGAGGAACAGGGTTAATAGTAATAGTAATAAGAATAATAATAAGAGTTATAGCGATAATAATAATAGTAATGAGGTTAATAATAACAGTTATAGCGATAATAATAATAGTATTAAGGATAAAGGCAAGAGTAATACGGACAGTAATAATAGTAACAAGAATAATAATAACAGTTATAGCGATAATAATAATAATAATAATAATAAGGATAATAATAATAGTTATAAGGATAAAGACAAGAGGAATAGGGATAATAGTAATAGTAATAAGAATAATAATAACAGTTATAGCGATAATAATAATAGTAATAAGCATAATTATAACAGCTATAGCGATAATAATAATAGTAATAAGGATAATAATAACAGTTATAGCGATAATAATAATAATAATAAGGATAATAATAATAGTCATAAGGATAAAGACAAGAGGAACAGGGTTAATAGTAATAGTAATAAGAATAATAATAAGAGTTATAGCGATAATAATAATAGTAATAAGGATAATAATAACAGTTATAGCGATAATAATAATAATAATAATAATAAGGATAATAATAATAGTTATAAGGATAAAGACAAGAGGAATAGGGATAATAGTAATAGTAATAAGAATAATAATAACAGTTATAGCGATAATAATAATAGTAATGAGGTTAATAATAACAGTTATAGCGATAATAATAATAGTATTAAGGATAAAGGCAAGAGTAATACGGACAGTAATAATAGTAACAAGAATAATAATAACAGTTATAGCGATAATAATAATAGTAATAAGGATAATAATAACAGTTATAGCGATAATAATAATAATAATAATAATAAGGATAATAATAATAGTTATAAGGATAAAGACAAGAGGAATAGGGATAATAGTAATAGTAATAAGAATAATAATAACAGTTATAGCGATAATAATAATAGTAATAAGCATAATTATAACAGCTATAGCGATAATAATAATAGTAATAAGGATAATAATAACAGTTATAGCGATAATAATAATAATAATAAGGATAATAATAATAGTTATAAGGATAACGACAAGAGGAATGGGGATAATAGTAATAGTAATAAGAATAATAATAACAGTTATAGCGATAATAATAATAGTAATAAGGATAATAATAACAGTTATAGCGATAATAATAATAGTATTAAGGATAATAATAACAGTTATAGCGATAATAATAATAGTTATAAGGAGAAAGACAAGAGGAATAGGGATAATAATAATAGTAACAAGAATAATAATAGTATTAAGGATAAAGGCAAGAGTAATAGGGACAGTAATAATAGTAACATGAATAATAATAACAGTTATAGCGATAATAATAATAATAATAAGGATAATAATAATAGTCATAAGGATAAAGACAAGAGGAACAGGGATAATAGTAATAGTAATAAGAATAATAATAAGAGTTATAGCGATAATAATAATAGTAATAAGGATAATAATAACAGTTATAGCGATAATAATAATAATAATAATAATAATAAGGATAATAATAATAGTTATAAGGATAAAGACAAGAGGAATAGGGATAATAGTAATAGTAATAAGAATAATAATAACAGTTATAGCGATAATAATAATAGTAATAAGGTTAACAATAACAGTTATAGCGATAATAATAATAGTATTAAGGATAAAGGCAAGAGTAATACGGACAGTAATAATAGTAACAAGAATAATAATAACAGTTATAGCGATAATAATAATAGTAATAAGGATAATAATAACAGTTATAGCGACAATAATAATAATAATAAGGATAATAATAATAGTTATAAGGATAAAGACAAGAGGAATGGGGATAATAGTAATAGTAACAAGAATAATAATAACAGTTATAGCGATAATAATAATAGTTATAAGGATATAGACAAGATAATAGGGATAGTAACTATAGAATACGCATAATAATAACAGTTATAGCGATAATAATAATAGTAATAAGGATAATAATAACAGTTATAGCGATAATAATAATAATAATAAGGATAATAAAAATAGTTATAAGGACATGCACAAGAGTAATAGGGATAGTAACAATAGAATAAGCATAATAATAACAGTTATAGCGATAATAATAATAGTAATAAGGATAATAATAACAGTTATAGCGATAATAATAATAATAATAAGGATAATAATAATAGTCATAAGGATAAAGACAAGAGGAACAGGGTTAATAGTAATAGTAATAAGAATAATAATAAGAGTTATAGCGATAATAATAATAGTAATGAGGTTAATAATAACAGTTATAGCGATAATAATAATAGTATTAAGGATAAAGGCAAGAGTAATACGGACAGTAATAATAGTAACAAGAATAATAATAACAGTTATAGCGATAATAATAATAATAATAATAATAAGGATAATAATAATAGTTATAAGGATAAAGACAAGAGGAATAGGGATAATAGTAATAGTAATAAGAATAATAATAACAGTTATAGCGATAATAATAATAGTAATAAGCATAATTATAACAGCTATAGCGATAATAATAATAGTAATAAGGATAATAATAACAGTTATAGCGATAATAATAATAATAATAAGGATAATAATAATAGTCATAAGGATAAAGACAAGAGGAACAGGGTTAATAGTAATAGTAATAAGAATAATAATAAGAGTTATAGCGATAATAATAATAGTAATAAGGATAATAATAACAGTTATAGCGATAATAATAATAATAATAATAATAAGGATAATAATAATAGTTATAAGGATAAAGACAAGAGGAATAGGGATAATAGTAATAGTAATAAGAATAATAATAACAGTTATAGCGATAATAATAATAGTAATGAGGTTAATAATAACAGTTATAGCGATAATAATAATAGTATTAAGGATAAAGGCAAGAGTAATACGGACAGTAATAATAGTAACAAGAATAATAATAACAGTTATAGCGATAATAATAATAGTAATAAGGATAATAATAACAGTTATAGCGATAATAATAATAATAATAATAATAAGGATAATAATAATAGTTATAAGGATAAAGACAAGAGGAATAGGGATAATAGTAATAGTAATAAGAATAATAATAACAGTTATAGCGATAATAATAATAGTAATAAGCATAATTATAACAGCTATAGCGATAATAATAATAGTAATAAGGATAATAATAACAGTTATAGCGATAATAATAATAATAATAAGGATAATAATAATAGTTATAAGGATAACGACAAGAGGAATGGGGATAATAGTAATAGTAATAAGAATAATAATAACAGTTATAGCGATAATAATAATAGTAATAAGGATAATAATAACAGTTATAGCGATAATAATAATAGTATAAAGGATAATAATAACAGTTATAGCGATAATAATAATAGTTATAAGGAGAAAGACAAGAGGAATAGGGATAATAATAATAGTAACAAGAATAATAATAGTATTAAGGATAAAGGCAAGAGTAATAGGGACAGTAATAATAGTAACATGAATAATAATAACAGTTATAGCGATAATAATAATAATAATAAGGATAATAATAATAGTCATAAGGATAAAGACAAGAGGAACAGGGATAATAGTAATAGTAATAAGAATAATAATAAGAGTTATAGCGATAATAATAATAGTAATAAGGATAATAATAACAGTTATAGCGATAATAATAATAATAATAATAATAATAAGGATAATAATAATAGTTATAAGGATAAAGACAAGAGGAATAGGGATAATAGTAATAGTAATAAGAATAATAATAACAGTTATAGCGATAATAATAATAGTAATAAGGTTAACAATAACAGTTATAGCGATAATAATAATAGTATTAAGGATAAAGGCAAGAGTAATACGGACAGTAATAATAGTAACAAGAATAATAATAACAGTTATAGCGATAATAATAATAGTAATAAGGATAATAATAACAGTTATAGCGACAATAATAATAATAATAAGGATAATAATAATAGTTATAAGGATAAAGACAAGAGGAATGGGGATAATAGTAATAGTAACAAGAATAATAATAACAGTTATAGCGATAATAATAATAGTTATAAGGATATAGACAAGATAATAGGGATAGTAACTATAGAATACGCATAATAATAACAGTTATAGCGATAATAATAATAGTAATAAGGATAATAATAACAGTTATAGCGATAATAATAATAGTATTAAGGATAAAGGCAAGAGTAATACGGACAGTAATAATAGTAACAAGAATAATAATAACAGTTATAGCGATAATAATAATAGTAATAAGGATAATAATAACAGTTATAGCGATAATAATAATAATAATAAGGATAATAATAATAGTTATAAGGATAAAGACAAGAGGAATGGGGATAATAGTAATAGTAACAAGAATAATAATAACAGTTATAGCGATAATAATAATAATAATAAGGATAATAATAATAGTCATAAGGATAAAGACAAGAGGAACAGGGATAATAGTAATAGTAATAAGAATAATAATAAGAGTTATAAGCGATAATAATAATAGTAATAAGGATAATAATAACAGTTATAATGATAATAATAATAATAATAATAATAAGGATAATAATAATAGTTATAAGGATAAAGACAAGAGGAATAGGGATAATAGTAATAGTAATAAGAATAATAATAGTATTAAGGATAAAGGCAAGAGTAATAGGGACAGTAATAATAGTAACATGAATAATAATAACAGTTATAGCGATAATAATAATAATAATAAGGATAATAATAATAGTCATAAGGATAAAGACAAGAGGAACAGGGATAATAGTAATAGTAATAAGAATAATAATAAGAGTTATAGCGATAATAATAATAGTAATAAGGATAATAATAACAGTTATAGCGATAATAATAATAATAATAATAATAAGGATAATAATAATAGTTATAAGGATAAAGACAAGAGGAATAGGGATAATAGTAATAGTAATAAGAATAATAATAACAGTTATAGCGATAATAATAATAGTAATAAGTTTAACAATAACAGTTATAGCGATAATAATAATAGTATTAAGGATAAAGGCAAGAGTAATACGGACAGTAATAGTAGTAACAAGAATAATAATAACAGTTATAGCGATAATAATAATAGTAATAAGGATAATAATAACAGTTATAGCGATAATAATAATAATAATAAGGATAATAATAATAGTTATAGCGACAATAATAATAATAATAAGGATAATAATAATAGTTATAAGGATAAAGACAAGAGGAATGGGGATAATAGTAATAGTAACAAGAATAATAATAACAGTTATAGCGATAATAATAATAGTTATAAGGATATAGACAAGATAATAGGGATAGTAACTATAGAATACGCATAATAATAACAGTTATAGCGATAATAATAATAGTAATAAGGATAATAATAACAGTTATAGCGATAATAATAATAGTATTAAGGATAAAGGCAAGAGTAATACGGACAGTAATAATAGTAACAAGAATAATAATAACAGTTATAGCGATAATAATAATAGTAATAAGGATAATAATAACAGTTATAGCGATAATAATAATAATAATAAGGATAATAATAATAGTTATAAGGATAAAGACAAGAGGAATGGGGATAATAGTAATAGTAACAAGAATAATAATAACAGTTATAGCGATAATAATAATAATAATAAGGATAATAATAATAGTCATAAGGATAAAGACAAGAGGAACAGGGATAATAGTAATAGTAATAAGAATAATAATAAGAGTTATAAGCGATAATAATAATAGTAATAAGGATAATAATAACAGTTATAATGATAATAATAATAATAATAATAATAAGGATAATAATAATAGTTATAAGGATAAAGACAAGAGGAATAGGGATAATAGTAATAGTAATAAGAATAATAATAGTATTAAGGATAAAGGCAAGAGTAATAGGGACAGTAATAATAGTAACATGAATAATAATAACAGTTATAGCGATAATAATAATAATAATAAGGATAATAATAATAGTCATAAGGATAAAGACAAGAGGAACAGGGATAATAGTAATAGTAATAAGAATAATAATAAGAGTTATAGCGATAATAATAATAGTAATAAGGATAATAATAACAGTTATAGCGATAATAATAATAATAATAATAATAAGGATAATAATAATAGTTATAAGGATAAAGACAAGAGGAATAGGGATAATAGTAATAGTAATAAGAATAATAATAACAGTTATAGCGATAATAATAATAGTAATAAGTTTAACAATAACAGTTATAGCGATAATAATAATAGTATTAAGGATAAAGGCAAGAGTAATACGGACAGTAATAGTAGTAACAAGAATAATAATAACAGTTATAGCGATAATAATAATAGTAATAAGGATAATAATAACAGTTATAGCGATAATAATAATAATAATAAGGATAATAATAATAGTTATAAGGATAAAGACAAGAGGAATGGGGATAATAGTAATAGTAACAAGAATAATAATAACAGTTATAGCGATAATAATAATAGTTATAAGGATATAGACAAGATAATAGGGATAGTAACGATAGAATACGCATAATAATAACAGTTATAGCGATAATAATAATAGTAATAAGGATAATAATAACAGTTATAGCGATAATAATAATAGTATTAAGGATAAAGGCAAGAGTAATACGGACAGTAATAATAGTAACAAGAATAATAATAACAGTTATAGCGATAATAATAATAGTAATAAGGATAATAATAACAGTTATAGCGATAATAATAATAATAATAAGGATAATAATAATAGTTATAAGGATAAAGACAAGAGGAATGGGGATAATAGTAATAGTAACAAGAATAATAATAACAGTTATAGCGATAATAATAATAGTTATAAGGATATAGACAAGATAATAGGGATAGTAACGATAGAATACGCATAATAATAACAGTTATAGCGATAATAATAATAGTAATAAGGATAATAATAACAGTTATAGCGATAATAATAATAGTATTAAGGATAAAGGCAAGAGTAATACGGACAGTAATAATAGTAACAAGAATAATAATAACAGTTATAGCGATAATAATAATAGTAATAAGGATAATAATAACAGTTATAGCGATAATAATAATAATAATAAGGATAATAATAATAGTTATAAGGATAAAGACAAGAGGAATGGGGATAATAGTAATAGTAACAAGAATAATAATAACAGTTATAGCGATAATAATAATAATAATAAGGATAATAATAATAGTCATAAGGATAAAGACAAGAGGAACAGGGATAATAGTAATAGTAATAAGAATAATAATAAGAGTTATAAGCGATAATAATAATAGTAATAAGGATAATAATAACAGTTATAGCGATAATAATAATAATAATAATAATAATAAGGATAATAATAATAGTTATAAGGATAAAGACAAGAGGAATAGGGATAATAGTAATAGTAATAAGAATAATAATAACAGTTATAGCGATAATAATAATAGTAATAAGGTTAATAATAACAGTTATAGCGATAATAATAATAATAATAATAATAAGGATAATAATAATAGTTATAAGGATAAAGACAAGAGGAATAGGGATAATAGTAATAGTAATAAGAATAATAATAACAGTTATAGCGATAATAATAATAGTAATAAGGTTAACAATAACAGTTATAGCGATAATAATAATAGTATTAAGGATAAAGGCAAGAGTAATACGGACAGTAATAATAGTAACAAGAATAATAATAACAGTTATAGCGATAATAATAATAGTAATAAGGATAATAATAACAGTTATAGCGATAATAATAATAATAATAAGGATAATAATAATAGTTATAAGGATAAAGACAAGAGGAATGGGGATAATAGTAATAGTAACAAGAATAATAATAACAGTTATAGCGATAATAATAATAGTTATAAGGATATAGACAAGATAATAGGGATAGTAACGATAGAATACGCATAATAATAACAGTTATAGCGATAATAATAATAGTAATAAGGATAATAATAACAGTTATAGCGATAATAATAATAGTATTAAGGATAAAGGCAAGAGTAATACGGACAGTAATAATAGTAACAAGAATAATAATAACAGTTATAGCGATAATAATAATAGTAATAAGGATAATAATAACAGTTATAGCGATAATAATAATAATAATAAGGATAATAATAATAGTTATAAGGATAAAGACAAGAGGAATGGGGATAATAGTAATAGTAACAAGAATAATAATAACAGTTATAGCGATAATAATAATAATAATAAGGATAATAATAATAGTAATAAGGATAATAATAACAGTTATAGCGATAATAATAATAATAATAATAATAATAAGGATAATAATAATAGTTATATGGATAAAGACAAGAGGAATGGGGATAATAGTAATAGTAATAAGAATAATAATAACAGTTATAGAGATAATAATAATAGTAATAAGGATAATAATAACAGTTATAGCGATAATAATAATAATAATAATAATAATAAGGATAATAATAATAGTTATAAGGATAAAGACAAGAGGAATAGGGATAATAGTAATAGTAATAAGAATAATAATAACAGTTATAGCGATAATAATAATAGTAATAAGGTTAACAATAACAGTTATAGCGATAATAATAATAGTATTAAGGATAAAGGCAAGAGTAATACGGACAGTAATCATAGTAGCAAGAATAATAATAACAGTTATAGCGATAATAATAATAGTAATAAGGATAATAATAACAGTTATAGCGATAATAATAATAATAATAAGGATAATAATAATAGTTATAAGGATAAAGACAAGAGGAATGGGGATAATAGTAATAGTAACAAGAATAATAATAACAGTTATAGCGATAAGAATAATAGTTATAAGGATATAGACAAGATAATAGGGATAGTAACGATAGAATACGCATAATAATAACAGTTATAGCGATAATAATAATAGTAATAAGGATAATAATAATAGTTATAAGGATATAGACAAGAGTAATAGGGATAGTAACAATAGAATAAGCATAATAATAACAGTTATAGCGATAATAATAATAATAATAAGGATAATAATAATAGTTATAAGGATAAAGACAAGAGGAATAGGATTATAGTAATAGTAATAAGAATAATAATAACAGTTATAGCGATAATAATAATAGTTATAAGGATAAAGACAAGAGGAATAGGGATAATAGTAATAGTAATAAGAATAATAATAACAGTTATAGCGATAATAATAATAGTTATAAGGATATAGACAAGAGTAATAGGGATAGTAACAATAGAATAAGCATAATAATAACAGTTATAGCGATAATGATAATAGTAATAAGGATAATAATAACAGTTATAGCGATAATAATAATAGTAATAAGAATAATAATAACAGTTAAAATGATAATAATAATAGTAATAAGAATAATAATAACAGTTATAGCGATAATAATAATAGTATTAAGGATAATAATAACAGTTATAGCGATAATAATAATAGTTATAAGGAGAAAGACAAGAGGAATAGGGATAATAATAATAGTAACAAGAATAATAATAACAGTTATTGCGATAATAATAATAGTATTAACGATAAAGGCAAGAGTAATACGGACAGTAATAATAGTAACATGAATAATAATAACAGTTATAGCGATAATAATAATAGTAATAAGGATAATAATAATAGTTATAATGATATTGACAAGATAATAGGGATAGTAACAATAGAATAAGCATAATAATAACAGTTATAGCGATAATAATAATAGTAATACGGATAATAATAACAGTTATAGCGATAATAATAATACTATTAAGGATAAAGGCAAGAGTAATACGGACAGTGATAATAGTAACAAGAATAATAATAACAGTTATAGCGATAATAATAATAGTCATAAGGATAATAATAATAGTTATAACGATATAGACAAGAGTAATAGGGATAGTAAAAATAGAATAAGCATAATAATAACAGTTATAGCGATAATAATAATAATAGTCATAAGGATAAAGACAAGAGGAATAGGATTATAGTAATAGTAATAAGAATAATAATAACAGTTGTAGCGATAATAATAATAGTAATAAGGATAATAATAACAGTTATAGCGATAATAATAATAATAATAAGGATAATAATAATAGTTATAAGGAGAAAGACAAGAGGAATAGGGATAATAATAATATTAACAAGAATAATAATAACAGTTATAGCGATAATAATAATAATAATAAGGATAATAAAAATAGTTATAAGGACATGGACAAGAGTAATAGGGATAGTAACAATAGAATAAGCATAATAATAACAGTTATAGCGATAATAATAATAGTAATAAGGATAATAATAACAGTTATAGCGATAATAATAATAATAATAAGGATAATAATAATAGTCATAAGGATAAAGACAAGAGGAACAGGGTTAATAGTAATAGTAATAAGAATAATAATAAGAGTTATAGCGATAATAATAATAGTAATAAGGATAATAATAACAGTTATAGCGATAATAATAATAATAATAATAATAAGGAGAATAATAATAGTTATAAGGATATAGACAAGAGTAATAGGGATAGTAACAATGGAATAAGCATAATAATAACAGTTATAGCGATAATAATAATAGTAATAAGGATAATAATAACAGTTATAGCGATAATAATAATAATAATAAGGATAATAATAATAGTTATAAGGATAAAGACAAGAGGAATGGGGATAATAGTAATAGTAATAAGAATAATAATAACAGTTATAGCGATAATAATAATAGTAATAAGGATAATAATAACAGTTATAGCGATAATAATAATAGTATTAAGGATAAAGGCAAGAGCAATACGGACAGTAATAATAGTAACAAGAATAATAATAACAGTTATAGCGATAATAATAATAGTAATAAGGATAATAATAATAGTTATAAAGATATAGACAAGAGTAATAGGGATAGTAAGAATAGAATAAGCATAATAATAACAGTTATAGCGATAATAATAATAGTAATAAGGATAATAATAACAGTTATAGCGATAATAATAATAGTATTAAGGATAATAATAACAGTTATAGCGATAATAATAATAGTTATAAGGAGAAAGACAAGAGGAATAGGGATAATAATAATAGTAACAAGAATAATAATAACAGTTATAGCGATAATGATAATAGTAATAAGAATAATAATAACAGTTATAGCGATAATAATAATAGTATTAAAGATAATAATAACAGTTATAGCGATAATAATAATAATAATAATAATAATAAGGATAATAATAATAGTTATAAGGATAAAGACAAGAGGAATATGGATAATAGTAATAGTAATAAGAATAATAATAACAGTTAGAGCGATAATAATAATAATAATAAGGATAATAATAATAGTTATAAGGAGAAAGACAAGAGGAATAGGGATAGTAATAATAGTAACAAGAATAATAATAACAGTTATAGCGATAATAATAATAGTATTAAGGATAAAGGCAAGAGTAATACGGACAGTAATAATAGTAACAAGAATAATAATAACAGTTATAGCGATAATAATGATAATAATAAGGATAATAATAATAGTTATAAGGATAAAGAAAGGAGGAATAGGGATAATAGTAATAGTAATAAGAATAATAATAACAGTTATAGCGATAATAATAATAGTAATAAGAATAATAATAACAGTTAAAGCGATAATAATAATAGTAATAAGAATAATAATAACAGTTATAGCGATAATAATAATAGTATTAAGGATAATAATAATAGTTATAAGGATAAAGACAAGAGGAATGGGGATAATAGTAATAGTAATAAGAATAATAATAACAGTTACAGCGATAATAATAATAGTAATAAGGATAATAATAGTAGTTATAGCGATAATAATAATAGTATTAAGGATAAAGGCAAGAGCAATACGGACAGTAATAATAGTAACAAGAATAATAATAACAGTTATAGCGATAAAAATAATAGTAATAAGGATAATAATAATAGTTATAAAGATATAGACAAGAGTAATAGGGATAGTAAGAATAGAATAAGCATAATAATAACAGTTATAGCGATAATAATAATAGTAATAAGGATAATAATAACAGTTATAGCGATAATAATAATAGTAATAAGGATAATAATAATAGTTATAAGGATATAGACAAGAGTAATAGGGATAGTAAGAATAGAATGAGCATAATAATAACAGTTATAGCGATAATAATAATAGTAATAAGGATAATAATAACAGTTATAGCGATAATAATAATAGTATTAAGGATAATAATAACAGTTATAGCGATAATAATAATAGTAACAAGAATAATAATAACAGTTATAGCGATAATAATAATAGTATTAAGGATAAAGGCAAGAGTAATACGGACAGTAATAATAGTAACATGAATAATAATAACAGTTATAGCGATAATAATAATAGTAATAAGGATAATAATAACAGTTATAGCGATAATAATAATAATAATAAGGATAATAATAATAGTTATAAGGATAAAGACAAGAGGAATGGGGATAATAGTAATAGTAATAAGAATAATAATAACAGTTATAGCGATAATAATAATAGTAACATGAATAATAATAACAGTTATAGCGATAATAATAATAGTAATAAGGATAATAATAATAGTTATAAGGATATAGACAAGAGTAATAGGGATAGTAACAATGGAATAAGCATAATAATAACAGTTATACCGATAATAATAATAGTAATAAGGATAATAATAACAGTTATAGCGATAATAATAATAATAATAAGGATAATAATAATAGTTATAAGGATATAGACAAGAGTAATAGGGATAGTAGCAATAGAATAAGCATAATAATAACAGTTATAGCGATAATAATAATAGTAATAAGAATAATAATAACAGTTATAGCGATAATAATAATAGTATTAAGGATAAAGGCAAGAGTAATACGGACAGTAATAATAGTAACATGAATAATAATAACAGTTATAGCGATAATAATAATAGCAATAAGGATAATAATAATAGTTATAAGGATATAGACAAGAGTAATAGGGATAGTAACAATGGAATAAGCATAATAATAACAGTTATAGCGATAATAATAATAGTAATAAGGATAATAATAACAGTTATAGCGATAATAATAATAATAATAAGGATAATAATAATAGTTATAAGGATAAAGACAAGAGGAATGGGGATAATAGTAATAGTAATAAGAATAATAATAACAGTTATAGCGATAATAATAATAATAATAATAAGGATAATAATAATAGTTATAAGGAAAAAGACAAGAGGAATAGGGATAATAGTAATAGAAATAAGAATAATATTAACAGTTATAGCGATAATAATAATAGTAATAAGAATAATAATAACAGTTATAGCGATAATAATAATAGTATTAAGGATAATAATAACAGTTATAGCGATAATAATAATAATAATAATAATAATAAGGATAATAATAATAGTTATAAGGATAAAGACAGAGGAATAGGGATAATAGTAATAGTAATAAGAATAATAATAACAGTTATAGCGATAATAATAATAATAATAAGGATAATAATAATAGTTATAAGGAGAAAGACAAGAGGAATAGGGATAATAATAATAGTAACAAGAATAATAATAACAGTTATAGCGATAATAATAATAGTATTAAGGATAAAGGCTAGAGTAATACGGACAGTAATAATAGTAACAAGAATAATAATAACAGTTATAGCGATAATAATAATAATAATAAGGATAATAATAATAGTTATAAGGATAAAGAAAGGAGGAATAGGGATAATAGTAATAGTAATAAGAATAATAATAACAGTTAAGGCGATTATAATAATAGTAATAAGAATAATAATAACAGTTATAGCGATAATAATAATAGTATTAAGGATAATAATAATAGTTATAAGGATATAGACAAGAGTAATAGGGATAGTAAGAATAGAATAAGCATAATAATAACAGTTATAGCGATAATAATAATAGTAATAAGGATAATAATAACAGTTATAGCGATAATAATAATACTATTAAGGATAATAATAACAGTTATAGCGATAATAATAATAGTTATAAGGAGAAAGACAAGAGGAATAGGGATAATAATAATAGTAACAAGAATAATAATAACAGTTATAGCGATAATAATAATAGTATTAAGGATAAAGGCAAGAGTAATACGGACAGTAATAATAGTAACAAGAATAATAATAACAGTTATAGCGATAATAATAATAGTAATAAGGATAATAATAATAGTTATAAGGATATAGACAAGAGTAATAGGGATAGTAACAATAGAATAAGCATAATAATAACAGTTATAGCGATAATAATAATAGTTATAAGGATATAGACAAGAGTAATAGGGATAGTAACAATAGAATAAGCATAATAATAACAGTTATAGCGATAATGATAATAGTAATAAGGATAATAATAATAGTTATAAGGATAAAGACAAGAGGAATAGGGATAGTAGTAATAGTAATGAGAATAATAATAACAGTTATAGCGATAATAATAATAATAATAATAAGGATAATAATAATAGTTATAAGGAAAAAGACAAGAGGAATAGGGATAATAGTAATAGTAATAAGAATAATATTAACAGTTATAGCGATAATAATAATAGTAATAAGAATAATAATAACAGTTATAGCGATAATAATAATAGTATTAAGGATAATAATAACAGTTATAGCGATAATAATAATAATAATAATAATAATAAGGATAATAATAATAGTTATAAGGATAAAGACAAGAGGAATAGGGATAATAGTAATAGTAATAAGAATAATAATAACAGTTATAGCGATAATAATAATAATAATAAGGATAATAATAATAGTTATAAGGAGAAAGACAAGAGGAATAGGGATAATAATAATAGTAACAAGAATAATAATAACAGTTATAGCGATAATAATAATAGTATTAAGGATAAAGGCTAGAGTAATACGGACAGTAATAATAGTAACAAGAATAATAATAACAGTTATAGCGATAATAATAATAATAATAAGGATAATAATAATAGTTATAAGGATAAAGAAAGGAGGAATAGGGATAATAGTAATAGTAATAAGAATAATAATAACAGTTAAGGCGATAATAATAATAGTAATAAGAATAATAATAACAGTTATAGCGATAATAATAATAGTATTAAGGATAATAATAATAGTTATAAGGATATAGACAAGAGTAATAGGGATAGTAAGAATAGAATAAGCATAATAATAACAGTTATAGCGATAATAATAATAGTAATAAGGATAATAATAACAGTTATAGCGATAATAATAATACTATTAAGGATAATAATAACAGTTATAGCGATAATAATAATAGTTATAAGGAGAAAGACAAGAGGAATAGGGATAATAATAATAGTAACAAGAATAATAATAACAGTTATAGCGATAATAATAATAGTATTAAGGATAAAGGCAAGAGTAATACGGACAGTAATAATAGTAACATGAATAATAATAACAGTTATAGCGATAATAATAATAGTAATAAGGATAATAATAATAGTTATAAGGATATAGACAAGAGTAATAGGGATAGTAACAATGTAATAAGCATAATAATAACAGTTATAGCGATAATAATAATAGTAATAAGGATAATAATAACAGTTATAGCGATAATAATAATAATAATAAGGATAATAATAATAGTTATAAGGATAAAGACAAGAGGAATGGGGATAATAGTAATAGTAATAAGAATAATAATAACAGTTATAGCGATAATAATAATAGTAACATGAATAATAATAACAGTTATAGCGATAATAATAATAGTAATAAGGATAATAATAATAGTTATAAGGATATAGACAAGAGTAATAGGGATAGTAACAATGGAATAAGCATAATAATAACAGTTATAGCGATAATAATAATAGTAATAAGGATAATAATAACAGTTATAGCGATAATAATAATAATAATAAGGATAATAATAATAGTTATAAGGATATTGACAAGAGTAATAGGGATAGTAACAATAGAATAAGCATAATAATAACAGTTATAGCTATAATAATAATAGTAATAAGGATGATAATAACAGTTATAGCGATAATAATAATAGTAATAAGGATAATAATAATAGTTATAAGGATATAGACAAGAGTAATAGGGACAGTAACAATAGAATAAGCATAATAATAACAGTTATAGCGGTAATAATAATAGTTATAAGGATATAGACAAGAGTAATAGGGATAGTAACAATAGAATAAGCATAATAATAACAGTTATAGCGATAATGATAATAGTAATAAGGATAATAATAATAGTTATAAGGAGAAAGGCAAGAGGAATAGGGATAATAATAATAGTAACAAGAATAATAATAACAGTTATAGCGATAATAATAATAGTATTAAGGATAAAGGCAAGAGTAATACGGACAGTAATAATAGTAACAAGAATAATAATAACAGTTATAGCGATAATAATAATAGTAATAAGGATAATAATAATAGTTATAAGGATATAGACAAGAGTAATAGGGATAGTAAGAATAGAATAAGCATAATAATAACAGTTATAGCGATAATAATAATAGTAATAAGGATAATAATAACAGTTATAGCGATAATAATAATAGTATTAAGGATAATAATAACAGTTATAGCGATAATAATAGTAGTATTAAGGATAATAATAACAGTTATAGCGATAATAATAATAGTTATAAGGAGAAAGACAAGAGGAATAGGGATAATAATAATAGTAACAAGAATAATAATAACAGTTATAGCGATAATAATAATAGTATTAAGGATAAAGGCAAGAGTAATACGGACAGTAATAATAGTAACATGAATAATAATAACAGTTATAGCGATAATAATAATAGTAATAAGGATAATAATAATAGTTATAAGGATATAGACAAGAGTAATAGGGATAGTAACAATGTAATAAGCATAATAATAACAGTTATAGCGATAATAATAATAGTAATAAGGATAATAATAACAGTTATAGCGATAATAATAATAATAATAAGGATAATAATAATAGTTATAAGGATAAAGACAAGAGGAATGGGGATAATAGTAATAGTAATAAGAATAATAATAACAGTTATAGCGATAATAATAATAGTAATAAGGATAATAATAACAGTTATAGCGATAATAATAATAATAATAAGGATAATAAAAATAGTTATAAGGACATGCACAAGAGTAATAGGGATAGTAACAATAGAATAAGCATAATAATAACAGTTATAGCGATAATAATAATAGTAATAAGGATAATAATAACAGTTATAGCGATAATAATAATAATAATAAGGATAATAATAATAGTCATAAGGATAAAGACAAGAGGAACAGGGTTAATAGTAATAGTAATAAGAATAATAATAAGAGTTATAGCGATAATAATAATAGTAATAAGGATAATAATAACAGTTATAGCGATAATAATAATAATAATAATAATAAGGATAATAATAATAGTTATAAGGATAAAGACAAGAGGAATAGGGATAATAGTAATAGTAATAAGAATAATAATAACAGTTATAGCGATAATAATAATAGTAATGAGGTTAATAATAACAGTTATAGCGATAATAATAATAGTATTAAGGATAAAGGCAAGAGTAATACGGACAGTAATAATAGTAACAAGAATAATAATAACAGTTATAGCGATAATAATAATAATAATAATAATAAGGATAATAATAATAGTTATAAGGATAAAGACAAGAGGAATAGGGATAATAGTAATAGTAATAAGAATAATAATAACAGTTATAGCGATAATAATAATAGTAATAAGCATAATTATAACAGCTATAGCGATAATAATAATAGTAATAAGGATAATAATAACAGTTATAGCGATAATAATAATAATAATAAGGATAATAATAATAGTCATAAGGATAAAGACAAGAGGAACAGGGTTAATAGTAATAGTAATAAGAATAATAATAAGAGTTATAGCGATAATAATAATAGTAATAAGGATAATAATAACAGTTATAGCGATAATAATAATAATAATAATAATAAGGATAATAATAATAGTTATAAGGATAAAGACAAGAGGAATAGGGATAATAGTAATAGTAATAAGAATAATAATAACAGTTATAGCGATAATAATAATAGTAATGAGGTTAATAATAACAGTTATAGCGATAATAATAATAGTATTAAGGATAAAGGCAAGAGTAATACGGACAGTAATAATAGTAACAAGAATAATAATAACAGTTATAGCGATAATAATAATAGTAATAAGGATAATAATAACAGTTATAGCGATAATAATAATAATAATAATAATAAGGATAATAATAATAGTTATAAGGATAAAGACAAGAGGAATAGGGATAATAGTAATAGTAATAAGAATAATAATAACAGTTATAGCGATAATAATAATAGTAATAAGCATAATTATAGCAGCTATAGCGATAATAATAATAGTAATAAGGATAATAATAACAGTTATAGCGATAATAATAATAATAATAAGGATAATAATAATAGTTATAAGGATAACGACAAGAGGAATGGGGATAATAGTAATAGTAATAAGAATAATAATAACAGTTATAGCGATAATAATAATAGTAATAAGGATAATAATAACAGTTATAGCGATAATAATAATAGTATTAAGGATAATAATAACAGTTATAGCGATAATAATAATAGTTATAAGGAGAAAGACAAGAGGAATAGGGATAATAATAATAGTAACAAGAATAATAATAGTATTAAGGATAAAGGCAAGAGTAATAGGGACAGTAATAATAGTAACATGAATAATAATAACAGTTATAGCGATAATAATAATAATAATAAGGATAATAATAATAGTCATAAGGATAAAGACAAGAGGAACAGGGATAATAGTAATAGTAATAAGAATAATAATAAGAGTTATAGCGATAATAATAATAGTAATAAGGATAATAATAACAGTTATAGCGATAATAATAATAATAATAATAATAAGGATAATAATAATAGTTATAAGGATAAAGACAAGAGGAATAGGGATAATAGTAATAGTAATAAGAATAATAATAACAGTTATAGCGATAATAATAATAGTAATAAGGTTAACAATAACAGTTATAGCGATAATAATAATAGTATTAAGGATAAAGGCAAGAGTAATACGGACAGTAATAATAGTAACAAGAATAATAATAACAGTTATAGCGATAATAATAATAGTAATAAGGATAATAATAACAGTTATAGCGACAATAATAATAATAATAAGGATAATAATAATAGTTATAAGGATAAAGACAAGAGGAATGGGGATAATAGTAATAGTAACAAGAATAATAATAACAGTTATAGCGATAATAATAATAGTTATAAGGATATAGACAAGATAATAGGGATAGTAACTATAGAATACGCATAATAATAACAGTTATAGCGATAATAATAATAGTAATAAGGATAATAATAACAGTTATAGCGATAATAATAATAGTATTAAGGATAAAGGCAAGAGTAATACGGACAGTAATAATAGTAACAAGAATAATAATAACAGTTATAGCGATAATAATAATAGTAATAAGGATAATAATAACAGTTATAGCGATAATAATAATAATAATAAGGATAATAATAATAGTTATAAGGATAAAGACAAGAGGAATGGGGATAATAGTAATAGTAACAAGAATAATAATAACAGTTATAGCGATAATAATAATAATAATAAGGATAATAATAATAGTCATAAGGATAAAGACAAGAGGAACAGGGATAATAGTAATAGTAATAAGGATAATAATAAGAGTTATAAGCGATAATAATAATAGTAATAAGGATAATAATAACAGTTATAATGATAATAATAATAATAATAATAATAAGGATAATAATAATAGTTATAAGGATAAAGACAAGAGGAATAGGGATAATAGTAATAGTAATAAGAATAATAATAGTATTAAGGATAAAGGCAAGAGTAATAGGGACAGTAATAATAGTAACATGAATAATAATAACAGTTATAGCGATAATAATAATAATAATAAGGATAATAATAATAGTCATAAGGATAAAGACAAGAGGAACAGGGATAATAGTAATAGTAATAAGAATAATAATAAGAGTTATAGCGATAATAATAATAGTAATAAGGATAATAATAACAGTTATAGCGATAATAATAATAATAATAATAATAAGGATAATAATAATAGTTATAAGGATAAAGACAAGAGGAATAGGGATAATAGTAATAGTAATAAGAATAATAATAACAGTTATAGCGATAATAATAATAGTAATAAGGTTAACAATAACAGTTATAGCGATAATAATAATAGTATTAAGGATAAAGGCAAGAGTAATACGGACAGTAATAATAGTAACAAGAATAATAATAACAGTTATAGCGATAATAATAATAGTAATAAGGATAATAATAACAGTTATAGCGATAATAATAATAATAATAAGGATAATAATAATAGTTATAAGGATAAAGACAAGAGGAATGGGGATAATAGTAATAGTAACAAGAATAATAATAACAGTTATAGCGATAATAATAATAGTTATAAGGATATAGACAAGATAATAGGGATAGTAACGATAGAATACGCATAATAATAACAGTTATAGCGATAATAATAATAGTAATAAGGATAATAATAACAGTTATAGCGATAATAATAATAGTATTAAGGATAAAGGCAAGAGTAATACGGACAGTAATAATAGTAACAAGAATAATAATAACAGTTATAGCGATAATAATAATAGTAATAAGGATAATAATAACAGTTATAGCGATAATAATAATAATAATAAGGATAATAATAATAGTTATAAGGATAAAGACAAGAGGAATGGGGATAATAGTAATAGTAACAAGAATAATAATAACAGTTATAGCGATAATAATAATAATAATAAGGATAATAATAATAGTCATAAGGATAAAGACAAGAGGAACAGGGATAATAGTAATAGTAATAAGAATAATAATAAGAGTTATAAGCGATAATAATAATAGTAATAAGGATAATAATAACAGTTATAGCGATAATAATAATAATAATAATAATAATAAGGATAATAATAATAGTTATAAGGATAAAGACAAGAGGAATAGGGATAATAGTAATAGTAATAAGAATAATAATAACAGTTATAGCGATAATAATAATAGTAATAAGGTTAATAATAACAGTTATAGCGATAATAATAATAATAATAATAATAAGGATAATAATAATAGTTATAAGGATAAAGACAAGAGGAATAGGGATAATAGTAATAGTAATAAGAATAATAATAACAGTAATAGCGATAATAATAATAGTAATAAGGTTAACAATAACAGTTATAGCGATAATAATAATAGTATTAAGGATAAAGGCAAGAGTAATACGGACAGTAATAATAGTAACAAGAATAATAATAACAGTTATAGCGATAATAATAATAGTAATAAGGATAATAATAACAGTTATAGCGATAATAATAATAATAATAAGGATAATAATAATAGTTATAAGGATAAAGACAAGAGGAATGGGGATAATAGTAATAGTAACAAGAATAATAATAACAGTTATAGCGATAATAATAATAGTTATAAGGATATAGACAAGATAATAGGGATAGTAACGATAGAATACGCATAATAATAACAGTTATAGCGATAATAATAATAGTAATAAGGATAATAATAACAGTTATAGCGATAATAATAATAGTATTAAGGATAAAGGCAAGAGTAATACGGACAGTAATAATAGTAACAAGAATAATAATAACAGTTATAGCGATAATAATAATAGTAATAAGGATAATAATAACAGTTATAGCGATAATAATAATAATAATAAGGATAATAATAATAGTTATAAGGATAAAGACAAGAGGAATGGGGATAATAGTAATAGTAACAAGAATAATAATAACAGTTATAGCGATAATAATAATAATAATAAGGATAATAATAATAGTCATAAGGATAAAGACAAGAGGAACAGGGATAATAGTAATAGTAATAAGAATAATAATAAGAGTTATAAGCGATAATAATAATAGTAATAAGGATAATAATAACAGTTATAGCGATAATAATAATAATAATAATAATAATAAGGATAATAATAATAGTTATAAGGATAAAGACAAGAGGAATAGGGATAATAGTAATAGTAATAAGAATAATAATAACAGTTATAGCGATAATAATAATAGTAATAAGGTTAATAATAACAGTTATAGCGATAATAATAATAGTATTAAGGATAAAGGCAAGAGTAATACAGACAGTAATAATAGTAACAAGAATAATAATAACAGTTATAGCGATAATAATAATAGTAATAAGGATAATAATAATAGTTATAAGGACATAGACAAGAGTAATAGGGATAGTAACAATAGAATAAGCATAATAATAACAGTTATAGCGATAATAATAATAGTAATAAGGATAATAATAACAGTTATAGCGATAATAATAATAATAATAAGGATAATAATAATAGTTATAAGGATAAAGACAAGAGGAATGGGGATAATAGTAATAGTAATAAGAATAATAATAACAGTTATAGAGATAATAATAATAGTAATAAGGATAATAATAACAGTTATAGCGATAATAATAATAATAATATTAATAATAAGGATAATAATAATAGTTATAAGGATAAAGACAAGAGGAATAGGGATAATAGTAATAGTAATAAGAATAATAATAACAGTTATAGCGATAATAATAATAGTAATAAGGATAATAATAACAGTTATAGCGATAATAATAATAGTATTAAGGATAATAATAACAGTTATAGCGATAATAATAATAGTTATAAGGAGAAAGAAAAGAGGAATAGGGTTAATAATAATAGTAACAAGAATAATAATAACAGTTATAGCGATAATAATAATAGTAATAAGGATAATAATAACAGTTATAGCGATAATAATAATAATAATAATAATAATAAGGATAATAATAATAGTTATAAGGATAAAGACAAGAGGAATAGGGATAATAGTAATAGTAACAAGAATAATAATAACAGTTATAGCGATAATAATAATAGTAATAAGCATAATTATAACAGTTATAGCGATAATAATAATAGTAATAAGGATAATAATAACAGTTATAGCGATAATAATAATAATAATAATAATAAGGATAATAATAATAGTTATAAGGATAAAGACAAGAGGAATAGGGATAATAGTAATAGTAACAAGAATAATAATAACAGTTATAGCGATAATAATAATAGTAATAAGGATAATAATAATAGTTATAAGGATATAGACAAGATAATAGGGATAGTAACAATAGAATAAGCATAATAATAACAGTTATAGCGATAATAATAATAGTAATAAGTATAATAATAACAGTTATAGCGATAATAATAATAATAATAAGGATAATAATAATAGTCATAAGGATAAAGACAAGAGGAACAGGGATAATAGTAATAGTAATAAGAATAATAATAAGAGTTATAGCGATAATAATAATAGTAATAAGGATAATAATAACAGTTATAGCGATAATAATAATAATAATAATAATAAGGATAATAATAATAGTTATAAGGATAAAGACAAGAGGAATAGGGATAATAGTAATAGTAATAAGAATAGTAATAACAGTTATAGCGATAATAATAATAGTAATAAGGTTAACAATAACAGTTATAGCGATAATAATAATAGTATTAAGGATAAAGGCAAGAGTAATACGGACAGTAATAATAGTAACAATAATAATAATAACAGTTATAGCGATAATAATAATAGTAATAAGGATAATAATAACAGTTATAGCGATAATAATAATAATAATAATAATAAGCATAATAATAATAGTTATAAGGATAAAGACAAGAGGAATGGGGATAATAGTAATAGTAACAAGAATAATTATAACAGTTATACCGATAATAATAATAGTTATAAGGATATAGACAAGATAATAGGGATAGTAACGATAGAATACGCATAATAATAACAGTTATAGCGATAATAATAGTAGTAATAAGGATAATAATAACAGTTATAGCGATAATAATAATAGTATTAAGGATAAAGGCAAGAGTAATACGGACAGTAATAATAGTAACAAGAATAATAATAACAGTTATAGCGATAATAATAATAGTAATAAGGATAATAATAATAGTTATAAGGATATAGACAAGAGTAATAGGGATAGTAACAATAGAATAAGCATAATAATAACAGTTATAGCGATAATAATAATAATAATAAGGATAATAATAATAGTTATAAGGATAAAGACAAGAGGAATAGGATTATAGTAATAGTAGTAAGAATAATAATAACAGTTATAGCGATAATAATAATAGTTATAAGGATAAAGACAAGAGGAATGGGGATAATAGTAATAGTAATAAGAATAATAATAACAGTTATAGAGATAATAATAATAGTAATAAGGATAATAATAACAGTTATAGCGATAATAATAATAATAATATTAATAATAAGGATAATAATAATAGTTATAAGGATAAAGACAAGAGGAATAGGGATAATAGTAATAGTAATAAGAATAATAATAACAGTTATAGCGATAATAATAATAGTAATAAGGATAATAATAACAGTTATAGCGATAATAATAATAGTATTAAGGATAATAATAACAGTTATAGCGATAATAATAATAGTTATAAGGAGAAAGAAAAGAGGAATAGGGTTAATAATAATAGTAACAAGAATAATAATAACAGTTATAGCGATAATAATAATAGTAATAAGGATAATAATAACAGTTATAGCGATAATAATAATAATAATAATAATAATAAGGATAATAATAATAGTTATAAGGATAAAGACAAGAGGAATAGGGATAATAGTAATAGTAACAAGAATAATAATAACAGTTATAGCGATAATAATAATAGTAATAAGCATAATTATAACAGTTATAGCGATAATAATAATAGTAATAAGGATAATAATAACAGTTATAGCGATAATAATAATAATAATAATAATAAGGATAATAATAATAGTTATAAGGATAAAGACAAGAGGAATAGGGATAATAGTAATAGTAACAAGAATAATAATAACAGTTATAGCGATAATAATAATAGTAATAAGGATAATAATAATAGTTATAAGGATATAGACAAGATAATAGGGATAGTAACAATAGAATAAGCATAATAATAACAGTTATAGCGATAATAATAATAGTAATAAGTATAATAATAACAGTTATAGCGATAATAATAATAATAATAAGGATAATAATAATAGTCATAAGGATAAAGACAAGAGGAACAGGGATAATAGTAATAGTAATAAGAATAATAATAAGAGTTATAGCGATAATAATAATAGTAATAAGGATAATAATAACAGTTATAGCGATAATAATAATAGTATTAAGGAAAATAATAACAGTTATAGCGATAATAATAATAGTTATAAGGAGAAAGAAAAGAGGAATAGGGATAATAATAATAGTAACAAGAATAATAATAACAGTTATAGCGATAATAATAATAGAAATAAGGATAATAATAACAGTTAAAGCGATAATAATAATAGTAATAAGAATAATAATAACAGTTATAGCGATAATAATAATAGTATTAAGGATAAAGGCAAGAGTAATACGGACAGTAATAATAGTAACAAGAATAATAATAACAGTTATAGCGATAATAATAATAGTAATAAGGATAATAATAACAGTTATAGCGATAATAATAATAATAATAAGGATAATAATAATAGTTATAAGGATAAAGACAAGAGGAATGGGGATAATAGTAATAGTAATAAGAATAATAATAACAGTTATAGAGATAATAATAATAGTAATAAGGATAATAATAACAGTTATAGCGATAATAATAATAATAATAATAATAATAAGGATAATAATAATAGTTATAAGGATAAAGACAAGAGGAATAGGGATAATAGTAATAGTAATAAGAATAATAATAACAGTTATAGCGATAATAATAATAGTAATAAGCATAATTATAACAGTTATAGCGATAATAATAATAGTAATAAGGATAATAATAACAGTTATAGCGATAATAATAATAATAATAAGGATAATAATAATAGTTATAAGGATAACGACAAGAGGAATGGGGATAATAGTAATAGTAATAAGAATAATAATAACAGTTATAGCGATAATAATAATAGTAATAAGGATAATAATAACAGTTATAGCGATAATAATAATAGTATTAAGGATAATAATAACAGTTATAGCGATAATAATGATAGTTATAAGGAGAAAGAAAAGAGGAATAGGGGTAATAATAATAGTAACAAGAATAATAATAACAGTTATAGCGATAATAATAATAGTAATAAGGATAATAATAACAGTTAAAGCGATAATAATAATAGTAATAAGAATAATAATAACAGTTATAGCGATAATAATAATAGTATTAAGGATAAAGGCAAGAGTAATACGGACAGTAATAATAGTAACAAGAATAATAATAACAGTTATAGCGATAATAATAATAGTAATAAGGATAATAATAATAGTTATAAGGATATAGACAAGAGTAATAGGGATAGTAACAATAGAATAAGCATAATAATAACAGTTATAGCGATAATAATAATAATAATAAGGATAATAATAATAGTTATAAGGATAAAGACAAGAGGAATAGGATTATAGTAATAGTAATAAGAATAATAATAACAGTTATAGCGATAATAATAATAGTTATAAGGATAAAGACAAGAGGTATAGGGATAATAGTAATAGTAATAAGAATAATAATAACAGTTATAGCGATAATAATAATAGTTATAAGGATATAGACAAGAGTAATAGGGATAGTAACAATAGAATAAGCATAATAATAACAGTTATAGCGATAATGATAATAGTAATAAGGATAATAATAACAGTTATAGCGATAATAATAATAGTTATAAGGAAAAAGACAAGAGGAATAGGGATAATAGTAATAGTAATAAGAATAATAATAACAGTTATAGCGATAATAATAATAGTAATAAGAATAATAATAACAGTTAAAGCGATAATAATAATAGTAATAAGAATAATAATAACAGTTATAGCGATAATAATAATAGTATTAAGGATAATAATAACAGTTATAGCGATAATAATAATAGTTATAAGGAGAAAGACAAGAGGAATAGGGATAATAATAATAGTAACAAGAATAATAATAACAGTTATTGCGATAATAATAATAGTATTAACGATAAAGGCAAGAGTAATACGGACAGTAATAATAGTAACATGAATAATAATAACAGTTATAGCGATAATAATAATAGTAATAAGGATAATAATAATAGTTATAATGATATAGACAAGATAATAGGGATAGTAACAATAGAATAAGCATAATAATAACAGTTATAGCGATAATAATAATAGTAATACGGATAATAATAACAGTTATAGCGATAATAATAATACTATTAAGGATAAAGGCAAGAGTAATACGGACAGTAATAATAGTAACAAGAATAATAATAACAGTTATAGCGATAATAATAATAGTCATAAGGATAATAATAATAGTTATAAGGATATAGACAAGAGTAATAGGGATAGTAAAAATAGAATAAGCATAATAATAACAGTTATAGCGATAATAATAATAATAGTTATAAGGATAAAGACAAGAGGAATAGGATTATAGTAATAGTAATAAGAATAATAATAACAGTTATAGCGATAATAATAATAGTAATAAGGATAATAATAACAGTTATAGCGATAATAATAATAGTAATAAGGATAATAATAACAGTTATAGCGATAATAATAATAATAATAAGGATAATAATAATAGTTATAAGGATAAAGACAAGAGGAATGGGGATAATAGTAATAGTAACAAGAATAATTATAACAGTTATAGCGATAATAATAATAGTAATAAGGATAATAATAACAGTTATAGCGATAATAATAATAATAATAATAATAAGGATAATAATAATAGTTATAAGGATAAAGACAAGAGGAATAGGGATAATAGTAATAGTAATAAGAATAATAATAACAGTTATAGCGATAATAATAATAGTAATAAGGTTAACAATAACAGTTATAGCGATAATAATAATAGTATTAAGGATAAAGGCAAGAGTAATACGGACAGTAATAATAGTAACAATAATAATAATAACAGTTATAGCGATAATAATAATAGTAATAAGGATAATAATAACAGTTATAGCGATAATAATAATAATAATAAGGATAATAATAATAGTTATAAGGATAAAGACAAGAGGAATGGGGATAATAGTAATAGTAACAAGAATAATTATAACAGTTATAGCGATAATAATAATAGTTATAAGGATATAGACAAGATAATAGGGATAGTAACGATAGAATACGCATAATAATAACAGTTATAGCGATAATAATAATAGTAATAAGGATAATAATAACAGTTATAGCGATAATAATAATAGTAATAAGGATAATAATAATAGTTATAAGGATATAGACAAGAGTAATAGGGATAGTAACAATAGAATAAGGATAATAATAACAGTTATAGCGATAATAATAATGTTAGAAAGTCTAATAGAAAAGTAATAATTTCGCGTGTTGAATATACGGCAGACGCGTAGAGACTGGTGCGTGAACAAGGAAAAACAAAAGAGCATATCGGCAAACGCAACGCATAACTGCCAAACTGTACGCTCACGCTCACGCACACACACACACACACAGCAAACTGCGAACAAAGGATTTTATAACGGAAATTTGACTATGTCTAACACGCCCTCCTCAAATTTCGCGTTTTTCTAACTCCTAACAGTGTCTTAAACCCACACTCTGTACGTGTTTGAAATGCGCCGGCCCCGGTAGCGGTTTTGTAAACATATCCGCCGGCATACTCTCTGTCGGTACGTACTCCAAATCGAACTGCTTATTCTTAAATGCGTTACGAACGAAATGATACCGCGTAGCGATGTGTTTTGTACGCGAATGACAAACCGCATTTTCAGCTATAGCTTTTGCACCGCGATTATCTGTACCGATCGTCACACGGGACAATTCAGGCATTTTCATCTCAAGCATTAGATTTCGTAAATACACGGCTTCTCTAGAAGTCTCTGATAACGCAACATACTCGGCCTCTGTTGTCGAAATCGCAACACTTTTCTGTTTACACGATCGCCACGTTATCGCCGCACCACTTAATACAAAAACATATCCCGTATACGATATTCTGTCTCTTACATCGGCCGCGTGATCCGCATCCGAATAACCGAGGATTCCATATGCGTTTTTCTTATAAACTAGTCCCAAGTCTTTTGTACCTTGCAAATATCGTAAAACTCGTTTCGCCGCGGACCAATGCTCCCCGCTATACTTTGTATTAAATTGCGCCAATCTATTTACAGTGAACGAGATATCCGGTCGCGTAGCCACAGCCAAATACATCAATGAACCTATTAATTGTCTATACGGCTTTTCCTTTTGATCTTCATTTGTACGCTGCGCTCCGACCGGCAGATTTGTCCCTGGTATACCGGGTGTGTTCACAGGCTTCGACTCATCCATGTTAAACCGTTTTAATAAATCTTTTATGTATCTTTCCTGACTTAGTCGAATTTCGCCCCCCTTTTGTTTAATATCTATACCAAGACAACAACTTGCGAGACCCAAATCTTTAATATTAAACGCTTCGTTCAATCCTTCACAAATTTCTCGCAATCTTCTCTCACTCTTTGACGCATACAAAATATCATCGACATACACAACCAGAAAAGTACGTTCTTTCTCATTCGCATCAAAATAAAAACACGTATCATTCGCAGCTGATGTCAGTCCTAAGTTTTTCAGTACTTCATCGAGTCTTTTACTCCACTGACGACCAGCTTGTCGCAAACCATATAACGCTTTATTTAAACGGCACACTTTATCACCTTCACGCAAAACACGTAGCATATCATGAGCCTTTGCACCCACTTCACTATTTGCACCATCTTCACGAATTATCTCGTACAGCGACTCTTCTATGTACTCCGGTAGCTCCATGAATATTTCTTCGTCCAATTCTCCGTTCAAGTACGCGGCGACTACATCCAATTGATGAATTTTTAGATTTTCTCTCGCTGCCAGCGCCATTAGCAATCTTACAGAATCTAGACGAGCTACAGGTGCAAAAGTTTCGGCAAAATCAATTCCCTTACGTTGGGTGAATCCTCGCGCCACTACTCTTGCTTTTCTACGTTCCAGGTTTCCATCTGATTTCATTTTATTTCGTAGAACAATTTTGCATGTAATAACTTTTCTATTTTTCGGTCGCTCAACCAATGTCCACGTGTCATGTTTTATTAACACTCTAATTTCCTCAGCGATTGCTGCTAACCATTTTTCGGAATCTTCGCCGTTCATCGCACCCTTTAACGATGGACCGATCAAGTTTGCCATCTCCATCGCTTGCAATGGATCATCCGTAACGTCCAAGAACACGTCATCGTCTGTATCGGAGTCATCTTCCGTACTGGAGTTGTCCTCCCTCGGCTCATTTTCGCCGTTCTCATGCTCCTCGCGTGATCCTCGAGTTTCGTCGGGAACAGATCTTAAATGGTACATCTTTTTCGGTCTCCCCCGATTACCTGTACGCAGTATCTTTGGTCTTCCCGCTCCTCGAACTAAACGCGACGGTGACGATGGTTCCATGGCCGGATCGTCGGCGCCATGCGATACCGGGTGAACGGGTTGTGTCATAGGTCGCTCATCGTCTTCGTTCAGGCGTTCCGGCTGATTTATCTGTAGCTCGATCAAACCTTCTTTTTCTTCATCAAGCTTCTCCGTTGTCCCGTTGGTGTCTTCGGCCTCTCTTTCTGCTTCCACCAACCCTTCTTCAAGAAATTTTACATCTCTAGTTACTACAACCTTTTTATCTTCCGGAACGTACACGCGATACCCCTTGGACTCTTCAGAATAGCCAATTAGTACGCCCTCCTTCGATCTGGGCTCAAATTTTCCTCTGCCTGGCTCCTTCTGTAGAACGTACGCTTTTGCACCATACACTTTTAAATTACTCAAGTCCGGTATACGCTTGTACCAATACTCATACGGAGTATGGCCTTCGAGACTCGCCGTCGGGCAACGATTTCGCAAATAATTCGACGCGGCAAGTGTTTCCGCCCAAAACGCACCACTCAGTCCCGTCTGTGTGAGCAGACAACGCGCCATATCTACGAGAGTCCGATTCTTTCGTTCCGCAACGCCGTTCTGCTGCGGCGTGTGAACCACGGTCAAACGTCGACGGATACCGCTTTCATTCAGAAATTCATCGAATTCGCGATTGCAATATTCACGCCCGTTATCTGTCATTAGATATTTTATTTTCTTACCGGTCTGGTTTTCAACCCGTGCCTTGTACACTTTGAACGCTCGTAACACGTCACCTTTATTTTGAAGGAAGAATACTTCGCACCACCTACTATAATCGTCGATAAAAGTAACGAAGTATCGCGCGCGCCTAAATGACTCCGTTCTTGACGGTCCCCACACATCCGAGTGCACAATATTCAACACTTCCGAACGCCGTTGAGAACCTTTTGGAAACGGCAACACTGTCATTTGTCCGCGCAAGCACACATCACACGGCTGAGACCGTTTTTCACTGCTAATACACATGCCGGTTGCTAATCCTTCTTTCGATAGCTTGAGAACGTCACGCACATTTAAATGTCCTAATCTACGATGCCACACATCTATATTTACAGCACTAATGTTTTTATTCACAAGATTTGCCCGCTCGAGTTTCTCACAGAAATAATACAGATTTCCTTCGCGCTCAGCTAAGAGTTTTATTTCTCCGTTCTTTCCGCGCACAATTGCTCTATCTTTTTCGAATAAAACTGTATGACCATAGTCTGTGATTTTCGCGACTGATAATAAATTTGTGCGTAACTTATTTACTACTAACACGTCATTGAGCGTCACTGACATCGTTTGTTTTCCGTCCGTCGTTACAATGCTCGCCGTACCCCGCGCGTCTACGCTAATTTTCGCATCACTGGCCAATAACAATTTTTCCTTTCCGACGGTCGCATTCATGCTTCGAAGGAGAGTTTCATCGTTGCACATATGTGATGTACAACCACTGTCTAAACACCAGCGTCTTTCAGCAACACTTTCGCGGACGCGTAACACTTCTTCCGACGGAACCACCTGAAACGCATTTTCTGTGCTTTCGACTTTCGATGACGATTCGCGCTTTATATTCTCACGCGAACCTTTTGAAGGACATTCCGAAGCCTTATGCCCAACACAATGACACTTGAAACACTTAAAACGAAAAGTTTTATTTTCTTGTCCTGTGCGTTCAGTCATTTGACGGAAATTTTCTTTCTTTCGACCTCCGCGGCCCCCTTGAAATCTTTCCCGACCTTTCTGCACCCACATTGCTTCGGATTTTTCATCGTCCTTCTGCTGAGTTCTTGAATCGTGTTCTTCAAGAACTTTTTGTCTTATGATTTCAGCGCTCGGCACAGTGTTACGCGATTCCATTGTGCATTTCAATATAGCGAAACTCGGCGGCAAACTGTTCAAAAGCATATAAGATAATAGTTCTGGATTTATAGGAATATCCAACGATTCCAACTGCGCTGTGACGTCGAAATATTCCATCAATTGCGTGCGAAGATCTACGCTTTCGACCATCTTGAACGTTGAAATGCGTTTCAGCAAGCTTGATTTCTTCACAGGTCCCGTCGATGCAAATTCCGACTTCAACCTACTCCAAACTTGCGCCGCTGTATCCAACCCTTTTACTAATCGCAATAAACTCGGATCAATTGCGATTATCAAATCTGCCCTTGCTTTCGCGTCTTCGTCATCCCACTTTTCCTGATCGATCTTGAGCTGCTCTTCTGTTAAACCTGCTTTCATTGTCGGCCTAGGTATTTTACCGTTGACAAATTTCCAGGTACCGTTCTTTACGGTCACAGCTTCCATTTGCACTACCCAACTATCGTAGTTATCCTTTGTAAGTGGCCTGATATTGAATGTTGACGACGCCATCTTGAAATCTCTTCAACACTTTAACAATTATCACTTTAACTATTACTTTAACTTAACTCGCCTCTCGTCTAAAAATCTGGGCCCATAACCTGTTAGAAAGTCTAATAGAAAAGTAATAATTTCGCGTGTTGAATATACGGCAGACGCGTAGAGACTGGTGCGTGAACAAGGAAAAACAAAAGAGCATATCGGCAAACGCAACGCATAACTGCCAAACTGTACGTTCACGCTCACGCACACACACACATACACAGCAAACTGCGAACAAAGGATTTTATAACGGAAATTTGACTATGTCTAACAATAATAATAATAAGATAATAATAATAGTTATAAGGATAAAGACAAGAGGAATAGGGATAATAGTAATAGTAACAAGAATAATAATAACAGTTATAGCGATAATAATAATAGTAATAAGGATAATAATAATAGTTATAAGGATATAGACAAGATAATAGGGATAGTAACAATAGAATAAGCATAATAATAACAGTTATAGCGATAATAATAATAGTAATAAGGATAATAATAACAGTTATAGCGATAATAATAATAATAATGATATAAATAATAGTCACAAGGATAAAGACCAGAGGAACAGGGATAATAGTAATAGTAATAAGAATAATAATAACAGTTATAGCGATAATAATAATAGTAATAAGGTTAACAATAACAGTTATAGCGATAATAATAATAGTATTAAGGATAAAGGCAAGAGTAATACGGACAGTAATAATAGTAACAAGAATAATAATAACAGTTATAGCGATAATAATAATAGTAATAAGGATAATAATAACAGTTATAGCGATAATAATAATAATAATAAGGATAATAATAATAGTTATAAGGATAAAGACAAGAGGAATGGGGATAATAGTAATAGTAATAAGAATAATAATAACAGTTATAATGATAATAATATTAGTAATAAGGATAATAATAACAGTTATAGCGATAATAATAATAGTAATAAGGATAATAATAATAGTTATAAGGATATAGACAAGAGTAATAGGGATAGTAACAATAGAATAAGCATTATAATAACAGTTATAGCGATAATAATAATAGTAATAAGGATAATAATAACAGTTATAGCGATAATAATAATAATAAAGAGGATAATAATAATAGTTATAAGGATAAAGACAAGAGGAACAGGGATAATAGTAATAGTAATAAGAATAATAATAACAGTTATAGCGATAATAATAATAGTAATAAGGATAATAATAACAGTTATAGCGATAATAATAATAATAATAATAATAAGGATAATAATAATAGTTATAAGGATAAAGACAAGAGGAATAGGGATAATAGTAATAGTAACAAGAATAATAATAACAGTTATAGCGATAATAATAATAGTTATAAGGATAAAGACAAGAGGAATAGGGATAATAGTAATAGTAATAAGAATAATAATAACAGTTATAGCGATAATAATAATAGTAATAAGAATAATAATAACAGTTAAAGCGATAACAATAATAGTAATAAGAATAATAATAACAGTTATAGCGATAATAATAATAGTTATAAGGAGAAAGACAAGAGGAATAGGGATAATAATAATAGTAACAAGAATAATAATAACAGTTATTGCGATAATAATAATAGTATTAACGATAAAGGCAAGAGTAATACGGACAGTAATAATAGTAACATGAATAATAATAACAGTTATAGCGATAATAATAATAGTAATAAGCATAATAATAATAGTTATAATGATATAGACAAGATAATAGGGATAGTAACAATAGAATAAGCATAATAATAACAGTTATAGCGATAATAATAATAGTTATAAGGATAAAGACAAGAGGAATAGGGATAATAGTAATAGTAACAGTTATAGCGATAATAATAATAGTAATAAGAATAATAATAACAGTTAAGCGATAATAATAATAATAATAATAATAAGGATAATAATAATAGTTATAAGGATAAAGACAAGAGGAATAGGGATAATAGTAATAGTAATAAGAATAATAATAACAGTTATAGCGATAATAATAATAATAATAAGGATAATAATAATAGTTATAAGGATAAAGACAAGAGGAATGGGGATAAGAGTAATAGTAATAAGAATAATAATAACAGTTATAGCGATAATAATAATAGTAATAAGGATAATAATAACAGTTATAGCGATAATAATAATAATAATAATAAGGATAATAATAATAGTTATAAGGATAAAGACAAGAGGAATAGGGATAATAGTAATAGTAATAAGAATAATAATAACAGTTATAGCGATAATAATAATAATAATAAGGATAATAATAATAGTTATAAGGATAAAGACAAGAGGAATAGGGATAATAGTAATAGTAATAAGAATAATAATAACAGTTATAGCGATAATAATAATAATAATAAGGATAATAATAATAGTTATAAGGAGAAAGACAAGAGGAATAGGGATAATAAGAATAGTAACAAGAATAATAATAACAGTTATAGCGATAATAATAATAATAATAATAATAAGGATAATAATAATAGTTATAAGGATAAAGACAAGAGGAATAGGGATAATAGTAATAGTAACAAGAATAATAATAACAGTTATAGCGATAATAATAATAGTAATAAGGATAATAATAATAGTTATAAGGATATAGACAAGATAATAGGGATAGTAACAATAGAATAAGCATAATAATAACAGTTATAGCGATAATAATAATAGTAATAAGTATAATAATAACAGTTATAGCGATAATAATAATAATAATAAGGATAATAATAATAGTCATAAGGATAAAGACAAGAGGAACAGGGATAATAGTAATAGTAATAAGAATAATAATAAGAGTTATAGCGATAATAATAATAGTAATAAGGATAATAATAACAGTTATAGCGATAATAATAATAATAATAATAAGGATAATAATAATAGTTATAAGGATAAAGACAAGAGGAATAGGGATAATAGTAATAGTAATAAGAATAATAATAACAGTTATAGCGATAATAATAATAGTAATAAGGATAATAATAACAGTTATAGCGATAATAATAATAATAATAATAATAATAATAAGGATAATAATAATAGTTATAAGGATAAAGACAAGAGGAATAGGGATAATAGTAATAGTAATAAGAATAATAATAACAGTTATAGCGATAATAATAATAATAATAAGGATAATAATAATAGTTATAAGGAGAAAGACAAGAGGAATAGGGATAATAATAATAGTAACAAGAATAATAATAACAGTTATAGCGATAATAATAATAGTAAAAAGGATAATAATAACAGTTATAGCGATAATAATATTAATAATAATAATAAGGATAATAATAATAGTTATAAGGATAAAGACAAGAGGAATAGGGATAATAGTAATAGTAACAAGAATAATAATAACAGTTATAGCGATAATAATAATAGTAATAAGGATAATAATAACAGTTATAGCGATAATAATAATAGTAATAAGGATAATAATAATAGTTATAAGGATATAGACAAGATAATAGGGATAGTAACAATAGAATAAGCATAATAATAACAGTTATAGCGATAATAATAATAGTAATAAGTATAATAATAACAGTTATAGCGATAATAATAATAATAATAAGGATAATAATAATAGTTATAGCGATAATTATAATAGTTATAAGGAGAAAGACAAGAGGAATAGGGATAATAATAATAGTAACAAGAATAATAATAGTATTAAGGATAAAGGCAAGAGTAATACGGACAGTAATAATAGTAACATGAATAATAATAACAGTTATAGCGATAATAATAATAGTAATAAGGATAATAATAATAATATAAGGACATAGGCAAGAGTAATAGGGATAGTAACAATAGAATAAGCATAATAATAACAGTTATAGCGATAATAATAATAGTAATAAGGTTAACAATAACAGTTATAGCGATAATAATAATAGTATTAAGGATAAAGGCAAGAGTAATACGGACAGTAATAATAGTAACAAGAATAATAATAACAGTTATAGCGATAATAATAATAGTAATAAGTATAATAATAACAGTTATAGCGATAATAATAATAATAATAAGGATAATAATAATAGTCATAAGGATAAAGACAAGAGGAACAGGGATAATAGTAATAGTAATAAGAATAATAATAAGAGTTATAGCGATAATAATAATAGTAATAAGGATAATAATAACAGTTATAGCGATAATAATAATAATAATAATAAGGATAATAATAATAGTTATAAGGATAAAGACTAGAGGAATAGGGATAATAGTAATAGTAATAAGAATAATAATAACAGTTATAGCGATAATAATAATAGTAATAAGGTTAATAATAACAGTTATAGCGATAATAATAATAGTATTAAGGATAAAGGCAAGAGTAATGCGGACAGTAATAATAGTAACAAGAATAATAATAACAGTTATAGCGATAATAATAATAGTAATAAGGATAATAATAACAGTTATAGCGATAATAATAATAATAATAAGGATAATAATAATAGTTATAAGGATAAAGACAAGAGGAATGGGGATAATAGTAATAGTAATAAGAATAATAATAACAGTTATAGCGATAATAATAATAGTAATAAGGATAATAATAACAGTTATAGCGATAATAATAATAGTAATAAGGATAATAATAATAGTTATAAGGATATAGACAAGATAATAGGGATAGTAACAATAGAATAAGCATAATAATAACAGTTATAGCGATAATAATAATAGTAATAAGTATAATAATAACAGTTATAGCGATAATAATAATAATAATAAGGATAATAATAATAGTTATAGCGATAATAATAATAGTTATAAGGAGAAAGACAAGAGGAATAGGGATAATAATAATAGTAACAAGAATAATAATAGTATTAAGGATAAAGGCAAGAGTAATACGGACAGTAATAATAGTAACATGAATAATAATAACAGTTATAGCGATAATAATAATAGTAATAAGGATAATAATAATAATATAAGGACATAGACAAGAGTAATAGGGATAGTAACAATAGAATAAGCATAATAATAACAGTTATAGCGATAATAATAATAGTAATAAGGATAATAATAACAGTTATAGCGATAATATTAATAATAATAAGGATAATAATAATAGTCATAAGGATAAAGACAAGAGGAACAGGGATAATAGTAATAGTAATAAGAATAATAATAAGAGTTATAGCGATAATAATAATAGTAATAAGGATAATAATAACAGTTATAGCGATAATAATAATAATAATAAGGATAATAATAATAGTTATAAGGATAAAGACAAGAGGAATGGGGATAATAGTAATTGTAATAAGAATAATAATAACAGTTATAGCGATAATAATAATAGTAATAAGGATAATAATAACAGTTATAGCGATAATAATAATAATAATAAGGATAATAATAATAGTTATAAGGATAAAGACAAGAGGAATGGGGATAATAGTAATAGTAATAAGAATAATAATAACAGTTATAATGATAATAATAATAGTAATAAGGATAATAATAACAGTTATAGCGATAATAATAATAGTAATAAGGATAATAATAATAGTTATAGCGATAATAATAATAATAAAGAGGATAATAATAATAGTTATAAGGATAAAGACAAGAGGAACAGGGATAATAGTAATAGTAATAAGAATAATAATAACAGTTATAGCGATAATAATAATAGTAATAAGGATAATAATAACAGTTATAGCGATAATAATAATAATAATAATAATAAGGATAATAATAATAGTTATAAGGATAAAGACAAGAGGAATAGGGATAATAGTAATAGTAACAAGAATAATAATAACAGTTATTGCGATAATAATAATAGTATTAACGATAAAGGCAAGAGTAATACGGACAGTAATAATAGTAACATGAATAATAATAACAGTTATAGCGATAATAATAATAGTAATAAGCATAATAATAATAGTTATAATGATATAGACAAGATAATAGGGATAGTAATAATAGAATAAGCATAATAATAACAGTTATAGCGATAATACTAATAGTTATAAGGATAAAGACAAGAGGAATAGGGATAATAGTAATAGTAATAAGAATAATAATAACAGTTATAGCGATAATAATAATAGTAATAAGGATAATAATAACAGTTATAGCGATAATAATAATAGTAATAAGGATAATAATAATAGTTATAAGGATATAGACAAGAGTAATAGGGATAGTAACAATAGAATAAGCATTATAATAACAGTTATAGCGATAATAATAATAGTAATAAGGATAATAATAACAGTTATAGCGATAATAATAATAATAAAGAGGATAATAATAATAGTTATAAGGATAAAGACAAGAGGAACAGGGATAATAGTAATAGTAATAAGAATAATAATAACAGTTATAGCGATAATAATAATAGTAATAAGGATAATAATAACAGTTATAGCGATAATAATAATAATAATAATAATAAGGATAATAATAATAGTTATAAGGATAAAGACAAGAGGAATAGGGATAATAGTAATAGTAACAAGAATAATAATAACAGTTATTGCGATAATAATAATAGTATTAACGATAAAGGCAAGAGTAATACGGACAGTAATAATAGTAACATGAATAATAATAACAGTTATAGCGATAATAATAATAGTAATAAGCATAATAATAATAGTTATAATGATATAGACAAGATAATAGGGATAGTAATAATAGAATAAGTATAATAATAACAGTTATAGCGATAATAATAATAGTTATAAGGATAAAGACAAGAGGAATAGGGATAAT
>CAMAOC010000403.1:0-32500 GCA_945859555.1 Megachile ligniseca
TTATTACTATTATTATTATCGCTATAACTGTTATTATTATCCTTATTACTATTATTATTATCGCTATAACTGTTATTATTATCCTTATTCTATTATTACTACCCCTATTACTCTTGTCTTATCCTTACAACTATTATTATTATCCTTGTTATTATTATTATTATCGCTATAACTGTTATTATTATCCTTATTACTATTATTATTATCGCTATAACTGTTATTATTACCCATATTACTATTATTATTATCGCTATAACTGTTATTAATATCCTTATTCTATTATTACTATTCCTATTACTCTTGTCTTTATCCTTATAACAATTAATTATTTCCTTATTCTATTGTTACTATTCGTATTACTCTTGCCTTTATGCTTATAACTATTATTATTACTATCCTTATTACTGTTATTATTATCGCTATAACTGTTATTATTATCCTTCTTCTATTGTTACTATCCGTTTTACTCTAGTCTTTATCCTTGTAACTATTATTGTTATCCTTATTACTATTATTATTATCGCTATAAACTGTTATTATTATCCTTATTCTACTATTACTACCCCTATTACACTTGTCGTTATCCTTATGACTATTATTATTATCCTTGTTATTATTATTATTATCGCTATAACTGTTATTATTATCCTTATTACTATTATTATTATCGCTATAACTGTTATTATTATCCTTATTACTATTATTATTATCGCTATAACTGTTATTATTATCCTTATTCTATTATTACTACCCCTATTACTTTTGTCTCTATCCTGATAACTATTATTATTATCCTTGTTATAATTATTATTATCGCTATAACTGTTATTATTATCCTTATTTCTATTTTTATTATCGCTATAAACAGTTATCATTATCCTTATTCTATTATTACTATCTCTATTACTCTAGTCTTTATCCTTATAAATATTATTATTATGCTAGTTATTATTATTATTATCGCTATAACTGTTATAATTATCCTTATTCTATTGTTACTATCCGTATTACTCTTGCCTTATCCTTATAACTATTATTATTATTATCCTTATTACTATTATTCTTATCGCTATAACTGTTATTATTATCATTATTACTATTATTATTATCGCTATAACTGTTATTATTATCCTTATTCTATTATTGCTATCCCTATTACTCTTGCCTTTATCTTATAAACTATTATTATTATCCTTGTTATTATTATTATTATCGCTATAACTGTTATTATTTATTCTTAGTACTATTGTTTACTATCCGTATTACTCTTGCCTTTATGCTTATAACTATTATTATTACTATCCTTATTACTGTTATTATTATCGCAATAACTGTTATTACAGTCCTTATTACTATTATTATTATCGCTATAACTGTTATTATTATCCTTCTTCTATTTTTACTATCCGTTTTACTCTTGTCTTTATCCTTGTAACTATTATTATTATCCTTATACTATTATTATTATCGCTATAACTGTTATTATTATCCTTATTCTATTATTACTATCCCTATTACTCTTGTCTTTATCCTTATAACTATTATTAGTATCCCTATTACTCTTGTCTTTATCCTTATAACTATTATTATTATCCTTGTTCTTCTTATTATTGTCGCTATAAATGTTATTATTATCACTATTGCTGTTATTACTATTCTTATTACTATTATCATTATCCCTATTCCCCTTGACTTTATCCTTATAACTATTATCATTATCCTTATATTATTATTATTATCGGTATAACTGTTATTATTATTCTTATTACTATTATTGTATTGCTATAAACCGTTATTATTACCCATATTACTATTATTTATATCGCTATACCTGTTGCTATTATCCTTATTCTATTATTACTATCCCTATTACTCTTGTCTTTATCCTTATGACTATTATTATTAACCTGATTATTATTATTATTATTATCGCTATAACTGTTATTATTATCCTTATTGCTATTATTATTATCGCTATAACTGTTAGTATTATCACCATTACTGTTCTTACTATTCTTATTACTATTTTCTTTATCCTTATAACTATTATCATTATCCTTATTTATTATTATTATTATTATTACCGCTATAACTGTTATTATTATCCATATTCTATTGTTACTATCCGTATTACTCTTGTATTTATCCTCATAACTTTTATTTAATATCCTTATTACCATTATTATTATCTCTATAACTGTTCTTATTACCATTCTTACTGTTATTATTATAGCTATAACTGTTATTATTATCCTTATTCTATTATTACTACCCCTATTACTCTTGTCTTTATCCTTATGACTATTATTATTATCCTTGTTATTATTATTATTATCGCTATAACTGTTATTATTATCCATATTCTATTGTTACTATCCGTATTACTCTTGTATTTATCCCTATAACTTTTATTATTATCCTTATTACCATTATTATTATCTCTATAACTGTTCTTATTACCATTCTTACTGTTATTATTATAGCTATAACTGTTATTATTATCCTTATTCTATTATTACTACCCCTATTACTCTTGTCTTTATCCTTATGACTATTATTATTATCCTTATTACTATTATTATTATCGCTATAACTGTTATTATTATCCTTCTTCTATCGGTACTATCCGTTTTACTCTTGTTTTTATCCTTATAACTATTATTATATGCTTGTTATTATTATTACTATCGCTATAGCTGGGATTATTATCCTTATTACTATTATTATATCGCTATAAACTGTTATTATTATGCTTATTCTATTGTTACTATCCGTATTACTCTTCTCTTTATCCTTATTACTATTATTATTATCGCTGTAACTGGTGCTAATTATTGTTAGTACTATTACTATTATCCCTATTCCTCTTGTCTTATCCTTATAACTATTATTATTATCCTTATTATTATTATTATTATCCCCATAACTGTTATATTATTCCTATTACTATTATTATTATATCTATAACTGTTATTATTATTCATATTACTATTGCTATTATACCTATTAATCTTGTCTTTATCCTTATAACTATTATTATTATCCTTATTACTATTATTATTATCGCTATAACTGTTATTATTATTCTTGTTACTATTATAACTATCCGTATTACTCTTGCCTTTATCCTTATATCTATTATTATTAATCCTTATTACTACTATTATTATATCTATAACTGTTATTATTATTCATATTACTATTACTATTATCCCTATTCCTCCTGTCTTTATCCTTATAACTATTATTATTATCACTGTAACTGTTATTATTATCTTGTTACTATTATTATTATCCTTATTTACTATTATTATTATCGCTATAACTGTTATTATGATCCTTATTCTATTATTACTATCCGTTTTACTCTTGTCTTTATCCTTATAACTATTATTATTATCCTTTTATTATTATTATTATCGCTATATCTGTTATTATTATCCTTATTACTGTTATTATTATCGCTATAACTGTTATTATTTTCCTTATTCTATTGTTACTATCCGTATTACTCTTGCCTTTATGCTTATAACTATTATTATTACTATCCTTATTACTATTATATTATCGCTATAACTGTTATTATTATTCTTTTACTATTATTACTATCCGTATTACTCTTGCCTTTATCCTTATAACTATTATTATTATCGCTATAACTATTATTGTTATTCTTATTACTATTATTATTATCCCTATTCCTCTTGTCTTTATCCTTATAACTATTATTATTATCCTTATTATTATTACTATTATCGCTATAACTGTTATTATTATGCTTATTCTATAGTTACTATCCGTATTACTCTTCTCTTTATCCTTATTACTATTATTATTATCGCTGTAACTGTTGCTATTATTGTTAGTACTATTACTATTATCCCTATTCCTCTTGTCTTTATCCTTATAACTATTATTATTATCCTTATTATTATTATTATTATCCCCATAACTGTTATTATTATTCCTATTACTATTATTATTATCCCCATTCCTCTTATCTTTATCCTTATAACTATTATTATTATCGCTATAACTGTTATTATTATCTTGTTACTATTATTATTATCCCCATTCTTCGTGTCTTTCTCCTTATAACTATCATTATTATCGTTATTATTATTATTATTATCGCTATAACGGTTATTATTATCTTGTTACTATTATTATTATCCTTATTACTATTATTATTATCGCTATAACTGTTATTGTTATCCTTATTACTATTATTATTATCGCTATAACTGTTATTATTATTCCTATTACTATTATTATTATCCCTATTAATCTTGTCTTTATCCTTATAACTATTATTATTATCCTTATTACTATTATTATTATCGCTATAACTGTTATTATTATCTTGTTACTATTATTATTATCCTTATTACTATTATTATTATCGCTATAACTGTTATTGTTATCCTTATTACTATTATTATTATCGCTATAACTGTTATTACTATTCCTATTACTATTATTATTATCCCTATTAATCTTGTCTTTATCCTTATAACTATTATTATTATCCTTATTACTGTTATTATTATCGCTATAACTGTTATTATTATTGTTATTACTATTACTATTATCCCTATTCCTCTTGTCTTTATCCTTATAACTATTATTATTAACCTTATTACTATTATTATTATCGCTATAACAGTTATTATTGTTGTTATTACTATTACTATTATCCCTATTCCTCTTGTCTTTATCCTTACAACTATTATTATTATCGCTATAACTGTTATTATTATCTTGTTACTATTATTATTATCCCCATTCTTCTTGTCTTTCTCCTTATAACTACTATTATTATCGCTATAACTGTTATTGTTATCCTTATTACTATTATTATTATTGCTATAACTGTTATTATTATTCCTATTACTATTATTATTATCCCTATTAATCTTGTCTTTATCCTTATAACTATTATTATTATCCTTATTACTATTATTATTATCGCTATAACTGTTATAATTATCCTTATTCTATTATTACTATCCGTATTACTCTTGTATTTATCCTTATAACTTTTATTAATATCCTTATTACCATTATTGTTATCTCTATAACTGTTCTTATTACGATTCTTAATGTTATTATTATCCTTATTCTATGATTACTATCCCTATTACTCTTGGCTTTATCCTTATGACTATTATTGTTGTCCTTATTACTATTATTATTATCGCTATAACTGTTATTATTATTCCTATTACTATTATTATTATCCCCATTCCTCTTATCTTTATCCTTAAAACTATTATTATTATCGCTATAACTGTTATTATTATCTTGTTACTATTATTATTATCCCCATTCTTCTTGTCTTTCTCCTTATAACTATCATTATTATCCTTATTACTGGTATTATTATCGCTATAACTGTTATTATTGTTCTTGTTACTATTATTACTATCCGTATTACTCTTGCCTTTATCCTTATATCTATTATTATTAATCCTAATTACTATTATTATTATATCTATAACTGTTATTATTATTCATATTACTATTGCTATTATCCCTATTCCTCTTGTCTTTATCCTTATAACTATTATTATTATCGCTATAACTGTTATTATTATCTTGTTGCTATTATTATTATCCCCATTCTTCTTGTCTTTCTCCTTCTAACTATCATTATTATCGTTATTATTATTATTATTATCGCTATAACTGTTATTGTTATCCTTATTACTATTATTATTATCGCTATAACTGTTATTATTATTCCTATTACTATTATTATTATCCCTATTAATCTTGTCTTTATCCTTATTACTATTATTATTATAATTATTACTATTATTATTATATCTATAACTGTTATTATTATTCATATTACTATTGCTATTATACCTATTCCTCTTGTCTTTATCCTTGTAACTATTATTATTATCGCTATAACTGTTATTATTATCTTGTTACTATTATTATTATCCCCATTCTTTTTGTCTTTATCCTTATAACTATTATTATTATCGCTATAACTGTTATTGTTATCCTTATTACTATTATTATTATCGCTATAACTGTTATTGTTATCCTTATTACTATTATTATTATCGCTATAACGGTTATTATTATTCCTATTACTATTATTATTATCCCTATTAATCTTGTCTTTATCCTTATAACTATTATTATTATCCTTATTACTATTATTAATATCGCTATAACTGTTATTATTATCCTTATTCTACTGGTACTATCCGTTTTACTCTTGTGTTTATCCTTGTAACCATTATTATTATCCTTATTACTATTATTATTATCCCTATTCCTCTCGTTTTTATCCTTATAACTATTATTATTATGCTTATTATTATTATTATTATCGCTATAACTGTTGTCATTATCCTTATTACAATTTTTATTATCGCTATAACTGTTATTATTATTCCTATTACTATTATTATTATCCCTATTAATCTTGTCTTTATCCTTATAACTATTATTATTATCCTTATTACTATTATTATTATCGCTATAACTGTTATAATTATCCTTATTCTATTATTACTATCCGTATTACTCTTGTATTTATCCTTATAACTTTTATTAATATCCTTATTACCATTATTGTTATCTCTATAACTGTTCTTATTACGATTCTTAATGTTATTATTATCCTTATTCTATGATTACTATCCCTATTACTCTTGGCTTTATCCTTATGACTATTATTATTATCGCTATAACTGTTATTATTATTCCTATTACTATTATTATTATCCCCATTCCTCTTATCTTTATCCTTATAACTATTATTATTATCGCTATAACTGTTATTATTATCTTGTTACTATTATTATTATCCCCATTCTTCTTGTCTTTCTCCTTATAACTATCATTATTATCCTTATTACTGGTATTATTATCGCTATAACTGTTATTATTGTTCTTGTTACTATTATTACTATCCGTATTACTCTTGCCTTTATCCTTATATTTATTATTATTAATCCTTATTACTGTTATTATTATTGCTATAACTGTTATTTTTATCCGTAATACTATTATTATTATCGCTATAACTGTTATTATTATTCTTGTTACTATTATTACTATCCGTATTACTCTTGCCTTTATCCTTATAATTATTATTATTAATCTTTATTACTATTATTATTATATCTATAACTGTTATTATTATTCATATTACTATTATTATTATCCCTATTCCTCCTGTCTTTATCCTTATAACTATTATTATTATCGCTATAACTGTTATTATTATCTTGTTACTATTATTATTATCCTTATTACTATTATTATTATCGCTATAACTGTTATTGTTATCCTTATTACTATTATTATTATCGCTATAACTGTTATTATTATTCCTATTACTATTATTATTATCCCTATTAATCTTGTCTTTATCCTTATAACTATTATTATTATCCTTATTACTGTTATTATTATCGCTATAACTGTTATTATTATTGTTATTACTATTACTATTATCCCTATTCCTCTTGTCTTTATCCTTATAACTATTATTATTATCCTTATTACTATTATTATTATCGCTATAACAGTTATTATTGTTGTTATTACTATTACTATTATCCCTATTCCTCTTGTCTTTATCCTTATAACTATTATTATTATCGCTATAACTGTTATTATTGTTCTTGTTACTATTATTACTATCCGTATTACTCTTGCCTTTATCCTTATATCTATTATTATTAATCCTAATTACTATTATTATTATATCTATAACTGTTATTATTATTCATATTACTATTGCTATTATCCCTATTCCTCTTGTCTTTATCCTTATAACTATTATTATTATCGCTATAACTGTTATTATTATCTTGTTGCTATTATTATTATCCTTATTACTATTATTATTATCGCTATAACTGTTATTGTTATCCTTATTACTATTATTATTATCGCTATAACTGTTATTATTATTCCTATTACTATTATTATTATCCCTATTAATCTTGTCTTTATCCTTATAACTATTATTATTATCCTTATTACTATTATTATTATCGCTATAACTGTTATTATTATCTTGTTACTATTATTATTATCCTTATTACTATTATTATTATCGCTATAACTGTTATTGTTATCCTTATTACTATTATTATTATCGCTATAACTGTTATTACTATTCCTATTACTATTATTATTATCCCTATTAATCTTGTCTTTATCCTTATAACTATTATTATTATCCTTATTACTGTTATTATTATCGCTATAACTGTTATTATTATTGTTATTACTATTACTATTATCCCTATTCCTCTTGTCTTTATCCTTATAACTATTACTATTAACCTTATTACTATTATTATTATCGCTATAACAGTTATTATTGTTGTTATTACTATTACTATTATCCCTATTCCTCTTGTCTTTATCCTTACAACTATTATTATTATCGCTATAACTGTTATTATTATCTTGTTACTATTATCATTATCCCCATTCTTCTTGTCTTTCTCCTTATAACTACTATTATTATCGCTATAACTGTTGTCATTATCCTTATTACAATTTTTATTATCGCTATAACTGTTATTATTATTCCTATTACTATTATTATTATCCCTATTAATCTTGTCTTTATCCTTATAACTATTATTATTATCCTTATTACTATTATTATTATCGCTATAACTGTTATAATTATCCTTATTCTATTATTACTATCCGTATTACTCTTGTATTTATCCTTATAACTTTTATTAATATCCTTATTACCATTATTGTTATCTCTATAACTGTTCTTATTACGATTCTTAATGTTATTATTATCCTTATTCTATGATTACTATCCCTATTACTCTTGGCTTTATCCTTATGACTATTATTGTTGTCCTTATTACTATTATTATTATCGCTATAACTGTTATTATTATTCCTATTACTATTATTATTATCCCCATTCCTCTTATCTTTATCCTTATAACTATTATTATTATCGCTATAACTGTTATTATTATCTTGTTACTATTATTATTATCCCCATTCTTCTTGTCTTTCTCCTTATAACTATCATTATTATCCTTATTACTGGTATTATTATCGCTATAACTGTTATTATTGTTCTTGTTACTATTATTACTATCCGTATTACTCTTGCCTTTATCCTTATATTTATTATTATTAATCCTTATTACTGTTATTATTATTGCTATAACTGTTATTTTTATCCGTAATACTATTATTATTATCGCTATAACTGTTATTATTATTCTTGTTACTATTATTACTATCCGTATTACTCTTGCCTTTATCCTTATAATTATTATTATTAATCTTTATTACTATTATTATTATATCTATAACTGTTATTATTATTCATATTACTATTATTATTATCCCTATTCCTCCTGTCTTTATCCTTATAACTATTATTATTATCGCTATAACTGTTATTATTATCTTGTTACTATTATTATTATCCTTATTACTATTATTATTATCGCTATAACTGTTATTGTTATCCTTATTACTATTATTATTATCGCTATAACTGTTATTATTATTCCTATTACTATTATTATTATCCCTATTAATCTTGTCTTTATCCTTATAACTATTATTATTATCCTTATTACTGTTATTATTATCGCTATAACTGTTATTATTATTGTTATTACTATTACTATTATCCCTATTCCTCTTGTCTTTATCCTTATAACTATTATTATTATCCTTATTACTATTATTATTATCGCTATAACAGTTATTATTGTTGTTATTACTATTACTATTATCCCTATTCCTCTTGTCTTTATCCTTATAACTATTATTATTATCGCTATAACTGTTATTATTGTTCTTGTTACTATTATTACTATCCGTATTACTCTTGCCTTTATCCTTATATCTATTATTATTAATCCTAATTACTATTATTATTATATCTATAACTGTTATTATTATTCATATTACTATTGCTATTATCCCTATTCCTCTTGTCTTTATCCTTATAACTATTATTATTATCGCTATAACTGTTATTATTATCTTGTTGCTATTATTATTATCCCCATTCTTCTTGTCTTTCTCCTTCTAACTATCATTATTATCGTTATTATTATTATTATTATCGCTATAACTGTTATTGTTATCCTTATTACTATTATTGTTATCGCTATAACTGTTATTATTATTCCTATTACTATTATTATTATCCCTATTAATCTTGTCTTTATCCTTATTACTATTATTATTATAATTATTACTATTATTATTATATCTATAACTGTTATTATTATTCATATTACTATTGCTATTATACCTATTCCTCTTGTCTTTATCCTTGTAACTATTATTATTATCGCTATAACTGTTATTATTATCTTGTTACTATTATTATTATCCCCATTCTTTTTGTCTTTATCCTTATAACTATTATTATTATCGCTATAACTGTTATTGTTATCCTTATTACTATTATTATTATCGCTATAACTGTTATTGTTATCCTTATTACTATTATTATTATCGCTACAACGGTTATTATTATTCCTATTACTATTATTATTATCCCTATTAATCTTGTCTTTATCCTTATAACTATTATTATTATCCTTATTACTATTATTAATATCGCTATAACTGTTATTATTATCCTTATTCTACTGGTACTATCCGTTTTACTCTTGTGTTTATCCTTGTAACCATTATTATTATCCTTATTACTATTATTATTATCCCTATTCCTCTCGTTTTTATCCTTATAACTATTATTATTATGCTTATTATTATTATTATTATCGCTATAACTGTTGTCATTATCCTTATTACAATTTTTATTATCGCTATAACTGTTATTATTATTCCTATTACTATTATTATTATCCCTATTAATCTTGTCTTTATCCTTATAACTATTATTATTATCCTTATTACTATTATTATTATCGCTATAACTGTTATAATTATCCTTAGTCTATTATTACTATCCGTATTACTCTTGTATTTATCCTTATAACTTTTATTAATATCCTTATTACCATTATTGTTATCTCTATAACTGTTCTTATTACGATTCTTAATGTTATTATTATCCTTATTCTATGATTACTATCCCTATTACTCTTGGCTTTATCCTTATGACTATTATTGTTGTCCTTATTACTATTATTATTATCGCTATAACTGTTATTATTATTCCTATTACTATTATTATTATCCCCATTCCTCTTATCTTTATCCTTATAACTATTATTATTATCGCTATAACTGTTATTATTATCTTGTTACTATTATTATTATCCCCATTCTTCTTGTCTTTCTCCTTATAACTATCATTATTATCCTTATTACTGGTATTATTATCGCTATAACTGTTATTATTGTTCTTGTTACTATTATTACTATCCGTATTACTCTTGCCTTTATCCTTATATTTATTATTATTAATCCTTATTACTGTTATTATTATTGCTATAACTGTTATTTTTATCCGTAATACTATTATTATTATCGCTATAACTGTTATTATTATTCTTGTTACTATTATTACTATCCGTATTACTCTTGCCTTTATCCTTATAATTATTATTATTAATCTTTATTACTATTATTATTATATCTATAACTGTTATTATTATTCATATTACTATTATTATTATCCCTATTCCTCCTGTCTTTATCCTTATAACTATTATTATTATCGCTATAACTGTTATTATTATCTTGTTACTATTATTATTATCCTTATTACTATTATTATTATCGCTATAACTGTTATTGTTATCCTTATTACTATTATTATTATCGCTATAACTGTTATTATTATTCCTATTACTATTATTATTATCCCTATTAATCTTGTCTTTATCCTTATAACTATTATTATTATCCTTATTACTGTTATTATTATCGCTATAACTGTTATTATTATTGTTATTACTATTACTATTATCCCTATTCCTCTTGTCTTTATCCTTATAACTATTATTATTATCCTTATTACTATTATTATTATCGCTATAACAGTTATTATTGTTGTTATTACTATTACTATTATCCCTATTCCTCTTGTCTTTATCCTTATAACTATTATTATTATCGCTATAACTGTTATTATTGTTCTTGTTACTATTATTACTATCCGTATTACTCTTGCCTTTATCCTTATATCTATTATTATTAATCCTAATTACTATTATTATTATATCTATAACTGTTATTATTATTCATATTACTATTGCTATTATCCCTATTCCTCTTGTCTTTATCCTTATAACTATTATTATTATCGCTATAACTGTTATTATTATCTTGTTGCTATTATTATTATCCTTATTACTATTATTATTATCGCTATAACTGTTATTGTTATCCTTATTACTATTATTATTATCGCTATAACCGTTATTATTATTCCTATTACTATTATTATTATCCCTATTAATCTTGTCTTTATCCTTATAACTATTATTATTATCCTTATTACTATTATTATTATCGCTATAACTGTTATTATTATCTTGTTACTATTATTATTATCCTTATTACTATTATTATTATCGCTATAACTGTTATTGTTATCCTTATTACTATTATTATTATCGCTATAACTGTTATTATTATTCCTATTACTATTATTATTATCCCCATTCCTCTTATCTTTATCCTTAAAACTATTATTATTATCGCTATAACTGTTATTATTATCTTGTTACTATTATTATTATCCCCATTCTTCTTGTCTTTCTCCTTATAACTATCATTATTATCCTTATTACTGGTATTATTATCGCTATAACTGTTATTATTGTTCTTGTTACTATTATTACTATCCGTATTACTCTTGCCTTTATCCTTATATCTATTATTATTAATCCTAATTACTATTATTATTATATCTATAACTGTTATTATTATTCATATTACTATTGCTATTATCCCTATTCCTCTTGTCTTTATCCTTATAACTATTATTATTATCGCTATAACTGTTATTATTATCTTGTTGCTATTATTATTATCCCCATTCTTCTTGTCTTTCTCCTTCTAACTATCATTATTATCGTTATTATTATTATTATTATCGCTATAACTGTTATTGTTATCCTTATTACTATTATTATTATCGCTATAACTGTTATTATTATTCCTATTACTATTATTATTATCCCTATTAATCTTGTCTTTATCCTTATTACTATTATTATTATAATTATTACTATTATTATTATCGCTATAACTGTTATAATTATCCTTAGTCTATTATTACTATCCGTATTACTCTTGTATTTATCCTTATAACTTTTATTAATATCCTTATTACCATTATTGTTATCTCTATAACTGTTCTTATTACGATTCTTAATGTTATTATTATCCTTATTCTATGATTACTATCCCTATTACTCTTGGCTTTATCCTTATGACTATTATTGTTGTCCTTATTACTATTATTATTATCGCTATAACTGTTATTATTATTCCTATTACTATTATTATTATCCCCATTCCTCTTATCTTTATCCTTATAACTATTATTATTATCGCTATAACTGTTATTATTATCTTGTTACTATTATTATTATCCCCATTCTTCTTGTCTTTCTCCTTATAACTATCATTATTATCCTTATTACTGGTATTATTATCGCTATAACTGTTATTATTGTTCTTGTTACTATTATTACTATCCGTATTACTCTTGCCTTTATCCTTATATTTATTATTATTAATCCTTATTACTGTTATTATTATTGCTATAACTGTTATTTTTATCCGTAATACTATTATTATTATCGCTATAACTGTTATTATTATTCTTGTTACTATTATTACTATCCGTATTACTCTTGCCTTTATCCTTATAATTATTATTATTAATCTTTATTTGGCGCCCCACGTTGGGCGCCAAAATTGTGACGTATCGGTTCAGGGAACGAAAGAAAAGTTCCCTGCGGGGGAGGGCGACCAGGGAAAGTGGCCCTCCGCTTACCGAAGTCTACAATCCACGGACGATTTTTAATCCGGGCGCCAGTGCGTAAGCACTCGTCCAGGGAATACGCCCTTCCGGCAGCTCGTTCGGGAGCGGAACTCAGAGGGGGTCGGTAAAAAGAAAATAAATGACCCGCGAGTATTAGGTAACGATAAACTTTATTCTGGCCGAAATAGGCCGCGACGATCTCAAGAAAAATTCTGAGCCCCTCGCGGTACAACGTACGGTCGGGAGGAGGGTACGCAGTCGCCAATCGCGAGAAGGGTTTCGCGACGCGGGGGCTCACGATACAAAGAAAACGCGGTACGGAATAACCGATATCGGACGCACGCGTAAGGGGAGCACACCCTCTCTGTGGTGTGGACAGAAAGGGGACGCTGGTCCTAAAACCCAAAATACAAAAGAAAGATTTAACGAAAATTACGGGCGCGCGGCGCAACGCGGCACGGAGGCGCGGAAAAATCGGCGCGAACGCGAACGAAGCGCGGCCTCTCGGGTCCCAGTCGCCGGGGCTGGTGGTCCTACCGCGAGGTACCACCCGCACACACGCACACTCACAAAAAAAGACGCACGGCGGAGTGCGCCGGGATGCAATCCCAGAAAACAAAGGGTCCTACCTTTATCGCTGGTGGAGGTGGACGCCTTCTCGGAACTCGGATCGGCAAAACAGAAAAAAATCACACACACAAAACGCACAAAACCAAGAGAAAAAAACCAAAAAAGAGGAAAATATAACGCGCGAACGGGAAACGAAAGGAAACCAAAAAAAAAACGGAAAACTCGAAACTGGGAGACGGCGGAGATCTCGAAACAAAACCGATTGCTTGCGCGGCTCGCTTGCTAATCCTTTCGCGAATTCCTCGATCTTCCGCCCGGTCTCCCGGTGCGCGGGGTTCCCCCACCCCGAGGATTTCGGTGTTGGGGATGGGCCACCGCGCATCCTTTATCGGCCAGGTCCTGGGGCCCCCGTCGGGTGGTGGCTGGGGGTGGCTTGTCCCCAGGCCTGGCATCCTCTGGTGGTGGGCTGCCGGTCGCCCCCGCGGCAGCAGACGGGGTGGCTCGGCGACCGGACAGCCGGCGGCGTCTCTCTTCCGGTGGACCCATCCCGCGCCTCCGTCACTCGGGTGGAGGTTCCCGTTGCAACCGGGGACACGGGCTCCTCTTCCATGGCGCTCCTTCTGGAAGGGGGGGGAAAAGAGTGGGAGGGCCGCGCGAACACAAAACAACAAACAAAAAAAAACATTCGCAACGCATCCATCCCTCCACACTGCCCCCAGCGGCTGGGGTGTCGCTGGGCGGAGGAGGGAGGCCGGCGGGCCTGGTGGCCATTCGTAACGAGGTCAAAAGGGTGCCTCGTTACATACTATTATTATTATATCTATAACTGTTATTATTATTCATATTACTATTATTATTATCCCTATTCCTCCTGTCTTTATCCTTATAACTATTATTATTATCGCTATAACTGTTATTATTATCTTGTTACTATTATTATTATCCTTATTACTATTATTATTATCGCTATAACTGTTATTGTTATCCTTATTACTATTATTATTATCGCTATAACTGTTATTATTATTCCTATTACTATTATTATTATCCCTATTAATCTTGTCTTTATCCTTATAACTATTATTATTATCCTTATTACTGTTATTATTATCGCTATAACTGTTATTATTATTGTTATTACTATTACTATTATCCCTATTCCTCTTGTCTTTATCCTTATAACTATTATTATTATCCTTATTACTATTATTATTATCGCTATAACAGTTATTATTGTTGTTATTACTATTACTATTATCCCTATTCCTCTTGTCTTTATCCTTATAACTATTATTATTATCGCTATAACTGTTATTATTATCTTGTTACTATTATTATTATCCCCATTCTTCTTGTCTTTCTCCTTATAACTATTATTATTATCGCTATAACTGTTATTGTTATCCTTATTACTATTATTATTATTGCTATAACTGTTATTATTATTCCTATTACTATTATTATTATCCCTATTAATCTTGTCTTTATCCTTATAACTATTATTATTATCCTTATTACTATTATTATTATCGCTATAACTGTTATTATTATCCGTAATACTATTATTATTATCGCTATAACTGTTATTATTATTCTTGTTACTATTATTACTATCCGTTTTACTCTTGTCTTTATCCTTATAACTATTATTATTATCCTTGTTATTATTATTATTATCGCTATATCTGTTATTATTATCCTTATTACTGTTATTATTATCGCTATAACTGTTATTATTTTCCTTATTCTATTGTTACTATCCGTATTACTCTTGCCTTTATGCTTATAACTATTATTATTACTATCCTTATTACTGTTATTATTATCGCTATAGCTGTTATAATTATCCTTATTCTATTATTACTATCCGTATTACTCTTGTATTTATCCTCATAACTTTTATTAATATCCTTATTACCATTATTATTATCTCTATAACTGCTCTTATTACCATTCTTACTGTTATTATTATCCTTATTCTATGATTACTATCCCTATTACTCTTGGCTTTACCCTTATGACTATTATTGTTGTCCTTATTACTATTATTATTATCGCTATAACTGTTATTATTATCCTTAATACTATTATTATTATCGCTATAACTGTTATTATTATTCCTATTACTATTATTATTATCCCTATTATTCTTGTCTTTATCCTTATAACTATTATTATTATCCTTATTACTGTTATTATTATCGCTATAACTGTTATTTTTATCCGTAATACTATTATTATTATCGCTATAACTGTTATTATTATTCTTGTTACTATTATTACTATCCGTATTACTCTTGCCTTTATCCTTATAATTATTATTATTAATCTTTATTACTATTATTATTATATCTATAACTGTTATTATTATTCATATTACTATTATTATTATCCCTATTCCTCCTGTCTTTATCCTTATAACTATTATTAATATCGCTATAACTGTTATTATTATCTTGTTACTATTATTATTATCCTTATTACTATTATTATTATCGCTATAACTGTTATTGTTATCCTTATTACTATTATTATTATCGCTATAACTGTTATTATTATTCCTATTACTATTATTATTATCCCTATTAATCTTGTCTTTATCCTTATAACTATTATTATTATCCTTATTACTGTTATTATTATCGCTATAACTGTTATTATTATTGTTATTACTATTACTATTATCCCTATTCCTCTTGTCTTTATCCTTATAACTATTATTATTAACCTTATTACTATTATTATTATCGCTATAACAGTTATTATTGTTGTTATTACTATTACTATTATCCCTATTCCTCTTGTCTTTATCCTTATAACTATTATTATTATCGCTATAACTGTTATTATTATCTTGTTACTATTATTATTATCCCCATTCTTCTTGTCTTTCTCCTTATAACTACTATTATTATCGCTATAACTGTTATTGTTATCCTTATTACTATTATTATTATTGCTATAACTGTTATTATTATTCCTATTACTATTATTATTATCCCTATTAATCTTGTCTTTATCCTTATAACTATTATTATTATCCTTATTACTATTATTATTATCGCTATAACTGTTATAATTATCCTTATTCTATTATTACTATCCGTATTACTCTTGTATTTATCCTTATAACTTTTATTAATATCCTTATTACCATTATTGTTATCTCTATAACTGTTCTTATTACGATTCTTAATGTTATTATTATCCTTATTCTATGATTACTATCCCTATTACTCTTGGCTTTATCCTTATGACTATTATTGTTGTCCTTATTACTATTATTATTATCGCTATAACTGTTATTATTATTCCTATTACTATTATTATTATCCCCATTCCTCTTATCTTTATCCTTAAAACTATTATTATTATCGCTATAACTGTTATTATTATCTTGTTACTATTATTATTATCCCCATTCTTCTTGTCTTTCTCCTTATAACTATCATTATTATCCTTATTACTGGTATTATTATCGCTATAACTGTTATTATTGTTCTTGTTACTATTATTACTATCCGTATTACTCTTGCCTTTATCCTTATATCTATTATTATTAATCCTTATTACTATTATTATTATATCTATAACTGTTATTATTATTCATATTACTATTGCTATTATCCCTATTCCTCTTGTCTTTATCCTTATAACTATTATTATTATCGCTATAACTGTTATTATTATCTTGTTGCTATTATTATTATCCCCATTCTTCTTGTCTTTCTCCTACTAACTATCATTATTATCGTTATTATTATTATTATTATCGCTATAACTGTTATTGTTATCCTTATTACTATTATTATTATCGCTATAACTGTTATTATTATTCCTATTACTATTATTATTATCCCTATTAATCTTGTCTTTATCCTTATTACTATTATTATTATAATTATTACTGTTATTATTATCGCTATAATTGTTATTATTATCTGTAATACTATTATTATTATCGCTATAACTGTTATTATTATTCTTGTTACTATTATTACTATCCGTATTACTCTTGCCTTTATCCCTATAACTATTATTATTAATCCTTATTACTATTATTATTATATCTATAACTGTTATTATTATTCATATTACTATTACTATTATCCCTATTCCTCCTGTCTTTATCCTTATAACTATTATTATTATCGCTGTAACTGTTATTATTATCTTGTTACTATTATTATTATCCTTATTACTATTATTATTATCGCTATAACTGTTATTACGATCCTTATTCTATTATTACTATCCGTTTTACTCTTGTCTTTATCCTCATAACTATTATTATTATCCTTGTTATTATTATTATTATCGCTATATCTGTTATTATTATCCTTATTACTGTTATTATTATCGCTATAACTGTTATTATTTTCCTTATTCTATTGTTACTATCCGTATTACTCTTGCCTTTATGGTTATAACTATTATTATTACTATCCTTATTACTGTTATTATTATCGCTATAGCTGTTATAATTATCCTTATTCTATTATTACTATCCGTATTACTCTTGTATTTATCCTTACAACTTTTATTAATATCCTTATTACCATTATTATTATCTCTATAACTGCTCTTATTACCATTCTTACTGTTATTATTATCCTTATTCTATGATTACTATCCCTATTACTCTTGGCTTTACCCTTATGACTATTATTGTTGTCCTTATTACTATTATTATTATCGCTATAACTGTAATTATTATCCTTAATACTATTATTATTATCGCTATAACTGTTATTATTATTCTTTTTACTATTATTACTATCCGTGTTACTTTTGCCTTTATCCTTATAACTATTATTATTATCGCTATAACTACTATTGTTATTCTTATTACTATTATTATTATTCCTATTCCTCTTGTCTTTCTCCTTATAACTATTATTATTATCCTTATTATTATTACTATTATCGCTATAACTGTTATTATTATGCTTATTCTATTGTTACTATCCGTATTAATCTTCTCTTTATCCTTATTACTATTATTATTATCGCTGTAACTGGTGCTATTATTGTTAGTACTATTACTATTATCCCTATTCCTCTTGTCTTTATCCTTATAACTATTATTATTATCCTTATTATTATTATTATTATCCCCATAACTGTTTTTATTATTCCTATTACTATTATTATTATATCTATAACTGTTATTATTATTCATATTACTATTGCTATTATACCTATTCCTCTTGTCTTTATCCTTGTAACTATTATTATTATCGCTATAACTGTTATTATTATCTTGTTACTATTATTATTATCCCCATTCTTTTTGTCTTTATCCTTATAACTATTATTATTATCGCTATAACTGTTATTGTTATCCTTATTACTATTATTATTATCGCTATAACTGTTATTATTATCCTTATAATATTATTACTATCCGTATTACTCTTCTCTCTATCCTTATAAATGTTATTCCTATACTTACATCTATTATTATGTTCGCTATAAATGTTATTATTATCACTATTACTGTTATTACTATTCTTATTACTATTATTATTATCCCTATTCCCGTTGTCTTTATCCTTATAACTATTATCATTATCCTTATACTTATTATTATTATCGCTGTAACTGCTATTATTATTCCTATTACTATTATTATTATCCCTATTCCTCTTGTCTTTATCCTTATAACTATTATTATTAACCTTATTACTATTATTATTATACCTATAACTGTTATTATTATAATTATTACTATTATTATTATCCGTATTACTCTTGCCTTTATCCTTATAACTATTATTATTATCCTTATTACTATTATTATTATCGCTATAACTGTTATTATGATCCTTATTCTATTATTACTATCCGTTTTACTCTTGTCTTTATCCTTATAACTATTATTATTATCCTTGTTATTATTATTATTATCGCTATATCTGTTATTATTATCCTTATTACTGTTATTATTATCGCTATAACTGTTATTATTTTCCTTATTCTATTGTTACTATCCGTATTACTCTTGCCTTTATGGTTATAACTATTATTATTACTATCCTTATTACTGTTATTATTATCGCTATAGCTGTTATAATTATCCTTATTCTATTATTACTATCCGTATTACTCTTGTATTTATCCTTACAACTTTTATTAATATCCTTATTACCATTATTATTATCTCTATAACTGCTCTTATTACCATTCTTACTGTTATTATTATCCTTATTCTATGATTACTATCCCTATTACTCTTGGCTTTACCCTTATGACTATTATTGTTGTCCTTATTACTATTATTATTATCGCTATAACTGTAATTATTATCCTTAATACTATTATTATTATCGCTATAACTGTTATTATTATTCTTTTTACTATTATTACTATCCGTATTACTTTTGCCTTTATCCTTATAACTATTATTATTATCGCTATAACTACTATTGTTATTCTTATTACTATTATTATTATTCCTATTCCTCTTGTCTTTCTCCTTATAACTATTATTATTATCCTTATTATTATTACTATTATCGCTATAACTGTTATTATTATGCTTATTCTATTGTTACTATCCGTATTACTCTTCTCTTTATCCTTATTACTATTATTATTATCGCTGTAACTGGTGCTATTATTGTTAGTACTATTACTATTATCCCTATTCCTCTTGTCTTTATCCTTATAACTATTATTATTATCCTTATTATTATTATTATTATCCCCATAACTGTTATTATTATTCCTATTACTATTATTATTATATCTATAACTGTTATTATTATTCATATTACTATTGCTATTATACCTATTCCTCTTGTCTTTATCCTTGTAACTATTATTATTATCGCTATAACTGTTATTATTATCTTGTTACTATTATTATTATCCCCATTCTTTTTGTCTTTATCCTTATAACTATTATTATTATCGCTATAACTGTTATTGTTATCCTTATTACTATTATTATTATCGCTATAACTGTTATTATTATTCCTATTACTATTATTATTATCCCTATTAATCTTGTCTTTATCCTTATAACTATTATCATTATCCTTATTATTATTATTATTATCGCTATAACTGTTATTATTATTCCTATTACTATTATTATTATCCCTATTCCTCTTGTCTTTATCCTTATAACCATTATTATTATCCTTATTACTATTATTATTATTATCGCTATAACTGTTATTGTTATCCTTATTACTATTATTATTATCGTAATAACTGTTATTATTATCCTTATTCTAATGTTTCTATCCGTATTACTCTTGTCTTTATCCTTATAACTATTATTATTGTCCATATTATTATTATTATTATCGCTATTGCTGTTATTATTTTTCTTATTATTATTATTATTATCCCTATTCCTCTTGTCTTTATCCTTATAACTATTATTATTATCCTTATGACTATTATTATTATTGCTATAACTGTTATTATTATCCTTATTTCTATTTTTATTATCGCTATAACTGTTATTATTTTTCCTATTACTATTATTATTATCCCTATTCCTCTTGTCTTTATCCTTATAACTCTTATTATTATCCTTATTTCTATTATTATTATTGCTATAACTGTTATTATTATCCTGAATACTATTATTATTATCGCTATAACTGTTATTATTATTCCTATAACTATTATTATTATCGCTATAACTGTTATTATTATCCTTATTCTATTATCACTATCAATATTACTCTTGTCTTGATCCTTATAACTATTATTATTATCCTTATTATTATTATTGTTATTGGTATAACTGTTATTATTATCCATATTCTACTGTGACTATCCGTATTACTCTTGTCTTTATTCTTATAACTATTATTATTATCGCTATATCTGTTATTATTCTTATTACTGTTATTCTTAATACTGTTTATTATTCTTATTACTGTTTCTATTACCCTTATTATTATTATTATTATCACAATAACTGTTATAATTATCCTTATTACTATTATTATTATCGCTATAACTGTTATTATTTTTCCTATTACTATTATTATTATCCCTATTCCTCTTGTCTTTATCCTTATAACTATTATTATTATCCTTATTTCTATTATTATTATTGCTATAACTGTTACTATTATCCTTATTCTATTATCACTATCCCTATTACTCTTGTCTTTATCCTTATAACTATTATTATTATCCTTATTATTATTATTGTTATTGCTATAACTGTTATTATTATCCATATTCTATTGTGACTATCCGTATTACTCTTGTCTTTATCCTTATAAATGTTATTCCTATACTTACATCTATTATTATGTTCGCTATAAATGTTATTATTATCACTATTACTGTTATTACTATTCTTATTACTATTATTATTATCCCTATTCCCGTTGTCTTTATCCTTATAACTATTATCATTATCCTTATAATTATTATTATTATCGCTGTAACTGCTATTATTATTCCTATTACTATTATTATTATCCCTATTCCTCTTGTCTTTATCCTTATAACTATTATTATTAACCTTATTACTATTATTATTATACCTATAACTGTTATTATTATAATTATTACTATTATTATTATCCGTATTACTCTTGCCTTTATCCTTATAACTATTATTATTATCCTTATTATTATTATTATTATCGCTATAACTGTTATTATTATTCATATTACTACTATTATTATCCCTATTCCTATTGTCTTTCTCCTTATAACTGTTATTATTATCCTTATTCTATTGTTACTATCCGTATTACTCTTCTCTTAATCCATATTACTTTTATTATTATCGCTATAACTGTGGCTATTATTGTTATTACTATTACTATTATCCCTATTCCTCTTGTCTTTATCCTTATAACTATTATTATTATCCTTATTATTATTATTATTATCCCTATTCCTCTTGTCTTTATCCTTATAACTATTATTATTATCCTTATTACTATTATTATTATCGCTATAACTGTTATTATTATTCTTGTTACTATTATTATTATCCCCATTCTTCTTGCCTTTATCCTTATAACTATTATTATTATTATCGCTATAACTGTTATTGTTATCCTTATTACTATTATTATTATCGTAATAACTGTTATTATTATCCTTATTCTAATGTTTCTATCCGTATTACTCTTGTCTTTATCCTTATAACTATTATTATTGTCCATATTATTATTATTATTATCGCTATAGCTGTTATTATTTTTCTTATTATTATTATTATTATCCCTATTCCTCTTGTCTTTATCCTTATAACTATTATTATTATCCTTATTATTATTATTATTATCCCTATTCCTCTTGTCTTTATCCTTATAACTATTATTATTATCCTTATGACTATTATTATTATTGCTATAACTGTTATTATTATCCTTATTTCTATTTTTATTATCGCTATAACTGTTATTATTTTTCCTATTACTATTATTATTATCCCTATTCCTCTTGTCTTTATCCTTATAACTCTTATTATTATCCTTATTTCTATTATTATTATTGCTATAACTGTTACTATTATCCTTATTCTATTATCACTATCCCTATTACTCTTGTCTTTATCCTTATAACTATTATTATTATCCTTATGATTATTATTGTTATTGCTATAACTGTTATTATTATCCATATTCTATTGTGACTATCCGTATTACTCTTGTCTTTATCCTTATAACTATTATTATTATCGCTATATCTGTTATTATTATCACTATTACTGTTATTACTATTCTTATTACTATTATTATTATCCCTATTCCCCTTGTCTTTATCCTTATAACTATTATCATTATCCTTATAATTATTATTATTATCGCTGTAACTGCTATTATTATTCCTATTACTATTATTATTATCCCTATTCCTCTTGTCTTTATCCCTATAACTATTATTATTATCCTTATTACTATTATTATTATCGCTATAACTGCTATTATTATCCTTATTACTATTTTTATTATCGCTATAACTGTTATTATTTTTCCTATTACTATTATTATTATCCCTATTCCTCTTGTCTTTATCCTTATAACTATTATTATTATCCTTATTTCTATTATTATTATTGCTATAACTGTTATTATTATCCTGAATACTATTATTATTATCGCTTTAACTGTTATTATTATTCTTGTTACTATTATTATTATCCCTATTCCTCTTGTCTTTCTCCTTATAACTATTATTATTCATCCTTATTACTATTATTATTGTTAGAAAGTCTAATAGAAAAGTAATAATTTCGCGTGTTGAATATACGGCAGACGCGTAGAGACTGGTGCGTGAACAAGGAAAAACAAAAGAGCATATCGGCAAACGCAACGCATAACTGCCAAACTGTACGTTCACGCTCACGCACACACACACATACACAGCAAACTGCGAACAAAGGATTTTATAACGGAAATTTGACTATGTCTAACAATTATTATCGCTATAACTGTTGTCATTATTCTTATTATTATTGTCACTATCCGTATTACTCTTGCCTTTATCCTTATAACTATTATTATTATCGTTATTATTATTATTATTATCGCTATAACTGTTATTGTTATCCTTATTACTATTATTATTATCGCTCTAACTGTTATTATTATCCTTATTACTATTGTTACTATCCCTATTACTCTTGTCTTTATCCTTATAACTATTATTATTATCCTTATTACTATTATTATTATCGCTATTACTGTTATTATTATCCTTATTCTATTGTTTCTATCCGTATTACTCTCGTCTTTATCCATATAACTATTATTATTATCGCTATAACTGTTATTATTATCCTTAATACTATTATTATTATCGCTATAACTGTTATTATTATCCCTATTCTATTGTTACTATTCGTATTACTCTTGTCTTTATCCTTATAACTATTATGCCTATACTTCTTACTATTATTATTATCGCTATAAATGTTATCATTATCATTATTACTGTTATTTTTATTCTTATTACTATTATTATTATCCTTGTTCTATTGTTACTATCCCTATTCCTCTTGTCTTTATTCTTATAACTATTCTTATTATCCAAATTACTATTATTATTAACGCTATAACTATTATTATTATCCTTATTACTATTATTATTATCGCTATAACTGTTATTATTCTCCATATTCTATTGTTACTATCCGTATTACTCTTGTCTTTATCCTTATAACTATCATTATTATCCTTATTATTATTATTATTATTATCGCTATAGCTGTTATAATTATCCTTATTCTATTATTACTATCCGTATTACTCTTGTATTTATCCTTATAACTTTTATTAATATCCTTATTACCATTATTATTATCTCTATAACTGTTCTTATTACCATTCTTACTGTTATTATTATCCTTATTCTATGATTACTATCCCTATTACTCTTGGCTTTATCCTTATGACTATTATTGTTGTCCTTATTACTATTATTATTATCGCTATAACTGTTATTATTGTCCTTATTCTATTATTACTATCCGTATTACTCTTGTCTTTATCCTTATAACTGTTATTCCTATACTTATATCTATTATTATTATAGCTATAAATATTATTATTATCACTATTACTGTTGTTACTATTCTTATTACTATTATTATTATCGCTATAACTGATATTATTATCCTTAATACTATTATTAGTATCGCTATAACTGTTATTATTATTCTTGTTACTATTATTATTATCCCCATTCTTCTTGTCTTTCTCCTTATAACTATCATTATTATCCTTATTATTATTATTATTATCGATATAACTGTTATTGTTATCCTTATTACTATTATTATTATCGCTATAACTGTTATTATTATTCCTATTACTATTATTATTATCCCTATTGATCTTGTCTTTATCCTTATAACTATTATTATTATCCTTATTACTCTTATTATTATCGCTATAACTGTTATTATTATTGATATTACTATTAGTATTATCCCTATTCCCCTTGTCTTTATCCTTATAACTATTATTATTATCCTTATTACTATTATTATTATCGCTATAACTGTTATTATTGTCCTTATTCTATTGTTCCTAACGGTATTACTCTTGCCTTTATCCTTATAACTATTATTATTAACGCTATAACTATTATTGTTATTCTTATTACTATTATTATTATCCCTATTCCTCTCGTCTTTATCCTTATAACTATTATTATTATCCTTATTACTATTATTATTATCGCTATAACTGTTATTATTATTCTTGTTACTGTTATTACTATCCGTATTACTCTTGCCTTTATCCTTATAACTATTATTATTATATCTATAACTGTTATTATTATCCATATTACTATTACTATTATCCCTATTACTCTTGTCTTTATCCTTATAACTATCATTATTATCCTTATTATTATTATTATTATTATCGCTATAGCTGTTATAATTATCCTTATTCTATTATTACTATCCGTATTACTCTTGTATTTATCCTTATAACTTTTATTAATATCCTTATTACCATTATTATTATCTCTATAACTGTTCTTATTACCATTCTTACTGTTATTATTATCCTTATTCTATGATTACTATCCCTATTACTCTTGGCTTTATCCTTATGACTATTATTGTTGTCCTTATTACTATTATTATTATCGCTATAACTGTTATTATTGTCCTTATTCTATTATTACTATCCGTATTACTCTTGTCTTTATCCTTATAACTGTTATTCCTATACTTATATCTATTATTATTATAGCTATAAATATTATTATTATCACTATTACTGTTGTTACTATTCTTATTACTATTATTATTATCGCTATAACTGATATTATTATCCTTAATACTATTATTAGTATCGCTATAACTGTTATTATTATTCTTGTTACTATTATTATTATCCCCATTCTTCTTGTCTTTCTCCTTATAACTATCATTATTATCCTTATTATTATTATTATTATCGATATAACTGTTATTGTTATCCTTATTACTATTATTATTATCGCTATAACTGTTATTATTATTCCTATTACTATTATTATTATCCCTATTGATCTTGTCTTTATCCTTATAACTATTATTATTATCCTTATTACTCTTATTATTATCGCTATAACTGTTATTATTATTGATATTACTATTAGTATTATCCCTATTCCCCTTGTCTTTATCCTTATAACTATTATTATTATCCTTATTACTATTATTATTATCGCTATAACTGTTATTATTGTCCTTATTCTATTGTTCCTAACGGTATTACTCTTGCCTTTATCCTTATAACTATTATTATTAACGCTATAACTATTATTGTTATTCTTATTACTATTATTATTATCCCTATTCCTCTCGTCTTTATCCTTATAACTATTATTATTATCCTTATTACTATTATTATTATCGCTATAACTGTTATTATTATTCTTGTTACTGTTATTACTATCCGTATTACTCTTGCCTTTATCCTTATAACTATTATTATTATATCTATAACTGTTATTATTATCCATATTACTATTACTATTATCCCTATTCCTCTTGTCTTTATCCTTATAACTATTATTATTATCGCTATAACTGTTATTATTATTCCTATTACTACTATTATTATCCATATTCCTCTTGTCTTTCTCCTTATAACTATTATTATTATCCTTATTATTATTATTATTATTATCGCTATAACTGTTATTATTATGCTTATTCAATTTTACTATCCGTATTACTCTTGTCTTTATCCTTATAACTATTATTATTAATCCTTATTACTATTATTATTATATCTATAACTGTTATTATTATTCATATTGTAGCGTACGAAAATAATGTAAAAGACGCGATCAAATAAAATAGAATGATTCGTGGAAAATCTGACATAAAATCTATTAGCAGACCCTTAGAAAAGTAGAGAGAGCGAGCGAAATATTATATAGCGTCGCGAAAATTCTAGAGAAGCGAAAGATCTAGAATAATCGAATTGCATCGAGACGCGAAAGATTGTTGGCTGCTCAGCGGAGCGGGAGGCAAGGCGCGTTACGCGAAGGCGCGAGCCGCGAGCCGCGAACCGGCGAACTTAGCGACGAACTGTTGATAGCGCGGCCGAGCGATAGCAACCGGCGAATATAAATTAGAGGCTCGCGACAGGAGCCGGACGGTACCGAACGGCCATCCGAATGGTCGGCGACGCCGGCTCTTATGCACTGAACCTTACGGTGAAAAAGTGCGATTTTTGCTCAACTTTTCAAAAGTCGATTTTTACTTTAAAATTTTTCACGAACTTTCCAACTGATGTTGTCTAAGTCGTTTAAATTAAGACCATGCACCACCATTTACCACATTTCATATTTTCTCTCAATGTACGGAAGACTCGAGGTAAAATACTTCGGCTTCGTACGAGAGAAAATTTGCCTTAGGACACCTTTAATTCATGAAAAATTTCAAGAATTTTATTTGGGACGTAATTTTATTTTATATAAGTTCGATGCATTTTAGCAACGCTTATTTGTACTTGCCACAGTTCTGTTTAGCCGCATTTTGGGTCTTTTTGACCCGCGGTAACTGTTGGCGGAGAACGACGCTTCCCCGTGTCCGGTTGTACCGGACCGTCGTTCTCCCTTATAGATACCGAACGGCCATCCGAATGGTCGGCGACGCCGGCTCTTATGCACTGAACCTTACGGTGAAAAAGTGCGATTTTTGCTCAACTTTTCAAAAGTCGATTTTTACTTTAAAATTTTTCACGAACTTTCCAACTGATGTTGTCTAAGTCGTTTAAATTAAGACCATGCACCACCATTTACCACATTTCATATTTTCTCTCAATGTACGGAAGACTCGAGGTAAAATACTTCGGCTTCGTACGAGAGAAAATTTGCCTTAGGACACCTTTAATTCATGAAAAATTTCAAGAATTTTATTTGGGACGTAATTTTATTTTATATAAGTTCGATGCATTTTAGCAACGCTTATTTGTACTTGCCACAGTTCTGTTTAGCCGCATTTTGAGTCTTTTTGACCCGCGGTAACTGTTGGCGGAGAACGACGCCCTTTAGTGCCCGGTTGTACCGGACCGTCGTCTCCCATATAGATACCGAACGGCCGGCCGGATGGTCGGCGATGCCGGCCCTTACGCACGGGCGCTTATAGCACCAACGCGCGATCCGAACGTGCCAATTCGAGAGGGCGGAAAAACTTAGAAAAAAAAATTCGATTTTTCAAAAAGTTGTAAAATGCATTAAAAACGATAGGTAAACCATTTTAACAAATATTTTGTGAAATTTAACAAGAAATTTGATGGAAAAAATTTTCTTTTTTAAAATTTTATTAAAGATAAATCGTTCCGCATAGTCGGTTCGGTGAAACGACGACTGACAACACCAACAAACGACACTTTAACTCGATAGAGGACCTTTTTCTAAGTATGTTTATACCGGTTTGGCATGTTCGGATTCATAAATGAAGAAGTTATTAAGGATAAATCGTTCCGCGTACTTGCTTCGGAGCCGAGTTCGAACGGCGACTAAGTCCCTTCGGCATAGTCGGTTCGGTGAAACGATGACTGACAACACCTACAAACGACACTTTTACACGATAGAGGACCTTTTTCTAAGTATGTTTATACCGGTTTGGCATGTTCGGATTCATAAATGAAAAAGTTATTAAGAATAAATCGTTCCGCATAGTCGGTTCGGTGAAACGACGACTGACAACACCAACAAACGACACTTTAACTCGATAGAGGACCTTTTTCTAAGTATGTTTATACCGGTTTGGCATGTTCGGATTCATAAATGAAGAAGTTATTAAGGATAAATCGTTCCGCGTACTTGGTTCGGAGCCGAGTTCGAACGGCGACTAAGTCCCTTCGGCATAGTCGGTTCGGTGAAACGATGACTGACAACACCTACAAACGACACTTTTACACGATAGAGGACCTTTTTCTAAGTATGTTTATACCGGTTTGGCATGTTCGGATTCATAAATGAAGAAGTTATTAAGGATAAATCGTTCCGCGTACTTGCTTCGGAGCCGAGTTCGAACGGCGACTAAGTCCCTTCGGCATAGTCGGTTCGGTGAAACGATGACTGACAACACCTACAAACGACACTTTTACACGATAGAGGACCTTTTTCTAAGTATGTTTATACCGGTTTGGCATGTTCGGATTCATAAATGAAAAAGTTATTAAGAATAAATCGTTCCGCATAGTCGGTTCGGTGAAACGACGACTGACAACACCAACAAACGACACTTTAACTCGATAGAGGACTTTTTTCTAAGTATGTTTATACCGGTTTGGCATGTTCGGATTCATAAATGAAGAAGTTATTAAGGATAAATCGTTCCGCGTACTTGCTTCGGAGTCGAGTTCGAACGGCGACTAAGTCCCTTCGGCATAGTCGGTTCGGTGAAACGATGACTGACAACACCTACAAACGACACTTTTACACGATAGAGGACCTTTTTCTAACAAGGGACATCACCCAATTGATACACGCCGATTTTAATGCAATTTTGATATGTTATAGAACTCGAAAAAATATTTGACACGTATTTTTTTTTATCGGCAAACATCCACTTTGAGGGGGTGAAAATAGCCCTTGAAGTTGGGGTTGAAAAAACTATTTTCGCAAATATCTCGGGAACTAATAGACCTAGACAAAAAATTCAAAATGCCAAATTTTCTGTTTTAGAAGGCCAATAATATGGCATAATTGGATTTTTGAAAAATTAGTTTGTTTAAACAATATGTTAAAAATTAACATTATTTTGCAAATTTTTTTAATAAAACGTTGAACTATTTTGATCAAATTTCACATACGTAAACTATGGGTCCAAAGACAAAATACGGATAAATTGGAATTTTTAATTTCTCTTGTGGAAAACATATTACTGACGTTGGAGTTATACGTACATTTTATACCTTCCGGTCGGTGTACGACTGATTTCTATGCATAATATTCTGGAAATTGTATTATATTGCATTTTTACTCTAGTTTATTAAAAAAAAAAAGAACTTAAGGGTCCATAGGTGCCTCTATAAAACTTGAGGCCCGAGTCAGGTATCGCGTTTGTCCCGCGTTATGGGCGCGTACTGGTGGCAGTATTCGACGCACGGAAGATCTAAACCCGTAAATTGTACGTGCATAAAGTGTAATGACTTTATGATTAATTTAGATTATGTAATTAAAGGATTATATCTGTTCATTGAGAAGTGCTGCACGTTTGTGAAAAATATAGTAACCCTGAAAAGAGCTAGTTTTGCTGAAGGTCTGAAAAGGGCTGGTTTTGCTGTAACTCTGAAAATATCCTATTTTTTTATAATTTCGAAAATTATGACTTTTATGTTGAAATGATCGTCTAAACTATTATAAATGGTAGTAAATGTAAAAGACGTAATGAGGTTATGTATTATAAAATTGAAACGGATATCAGTATTTGTTAGCGCATACATAATTTGTAAAAGTGACATAGTTTCAATTTGGTGGAAAATAAAGTCAACGGCATTATCAAAATGTTCCGGTCTGCTACTGATGTAACCACACTGATGTAAATAGTTTTATACATATACCTAGGTGCGGACAATTGATTATTGTGTCCCTTGCGTGTAAATTAATTTGTAAATTTAAGGTAAGTACAAGGTTTGATATTTTACGCGCGAAATTTTTCCATATTCTATAACCATATACATCCGCAGGTTGTATCAATCCAGTAGTGTTTTTGGCAATGCTTAAAACTGTCAATGTTTTATTTGGTGAGGTGATATTTCTTATCAAATTTTGATCGTATTCTGTCCATGAATCCAGGGAGTAAGATACTATTTTCGGACGAATTTAGAAAAAATAATATTTCTAACCATTGTTTGAAAAGACCTTTGTATAATTTATCTCATACCGATACTCCGATAACAACATTCGATGTCGTCACCGTCCTACCTCCATTTCAATTTTAAAATAGATATCTTCAATACACTTTTTACATTTACTACTATTTCTTAATAGTTGAGAATACCATTTCAACATAAA